>JASANF010005799.1:0-45224 GCA_030248245.1 Trissonchulus sp. WLG1_4
TAATGCTTCTTAAGCCCGGTCCATAGTTGTCCGTAAGGGCTGTCCGTGTCCGAGTCCGTGTCCGTGTCCGTAAGAGTAGTTTAATTCACAGTTGTCCGGATGTCCGTAACAAGTTGTCCGAGAGTGTCCGTAAAGGCTGTCCGGATGTCCGGAAGACAAGTTGAATTCAGTTCAACTTTTGTCCGTGTCCGTAAGCAACCAGCCAATCAAATAAAAGCTTTATTAGTCACGTGTGTTTGCGTACACATAAAATTCCTCCGCGGGTTGCAAAATTTTATTAAATTGCTCGTAATATATGCTCAGTAGCTGCATTTTAGTGTGCTTAGAACTTCTTTACTGATTCTTCTAAGGTTGCTTTCTCATGCGCTTGGTACGCTGCAGAATGTATAGGCGTTATTTTATATGCATACGCACTGTCCGTAGCGTGTCCGTAGAAGTATGAATTAATGCTGCTTACGGACACGGACACAGACTCGGACATGGACAACTACGGACACTTCCGGACTACTATGAACTAGGCTTTTGAGTCATGCTCAGATCAAGACATAAATTGGGTAGCCTTAAGGCCAGTGTTCTATTAAGGCAGAACTATTATTACGACAGCAGAAACAAAAGCGTCCCGTTAAGGGGGGGGGGCAACCAAGGTCAAAAATCAAAGTTCTCCAATTTGGCTTATTTTCACTTATGTTAACTCCCCCAAGGCACCCCAACCTTAGATGAGAAAAATTAAGCTCAAGGTGCACTTTCGGTTCAGTGCGTTTGTCAGTGTATTTACATGGGCAAAAGTACGCCAAAAGCCTAAACGTAGCATTTAGTTAGACTGTTCTAGCACAAGCCACAAACCACATCAAGACAATCAGGCTGAAACTTGGTGTAGTAGTAGCCAACATGTCAGCGCAAAGTCGTCTGATCCAGATTTTTTATATGTATTTTAAATTTTAAAATCGATGGCGAAAAGTGAAAAAATGGCTGCTTTTTGGGCCCGCTAAATTTGAGTTATTTGATATTTGGCGTCACAGCTCAGTCCATGGGCAAAAAATTAAAAAAATGGATCATGGAAATTGAGATATGACATTAGGCTATCGAATCATGCAAAAAATTAACTTTAGCCCCTAGCAAAAAAATGGTGAAAGCATTGGTTCCATTTTGTTACATCTGCGATGCGCCTTCTCTGGGGCAACATTGTGTGCAAATTTGAAGCATGTTGTAGAACCTAAAATTTTTACTTTTCTCGGTAGCCCGCCATCTTAAGGTGGTAGTGTCGCCAAAGCAGTTTTGCTCATAGGTTGCAAAAAGAGAGCTTTTTGCTTTGAAAATGTACGTTTACTGAGAAACTAGTGAAATGCTTTATGTGTCTAATAATTACTGCCAGACACCAGACTACCAATATCATTATTTTGAACCAATAACAATTTGTAAGCCAGACATTACACAATAGGGACATAAAAATTCAAAAAATTCAAGCCAGGTATCAGATTGGCCAGCTTGTGAAGTACATGTAATGTTTTGACGCTCATTTTTTTGCCACAAATAAGAATAATAAAAAATGAAGGTACGATTTTCTTTTGATTTTAAAATAAGCGTCTAAATTTTTCACAATATATAAAGAACAAGGTCTTATCTTTCATTGAAAAAGTTTTACAGTCACGCAAAATCGACTGCTTTCGTGACACTACCCTCTTAAGGCATGTCTACATTTACATTAGAGCAGAAGTTTAACTATAGCAGTCTCATGACAGACTGTAATAGACTATTACATGCTTAATACCACTCACTGATACCTGCGCTTTCGAAGTTGCTGCGATTTCTATGTTAGGCTTTTATTGTAAAAGGTCCAAAACAGTTTAGGACATGGTTTAGTAAATGGTAGAACAGGTATCTGCCAGCATAAAATCCAATAATAGACATATATGCTATGCAATTATTACAAGATAAACAAATACAGTATAAAATAATATTTTTTTCAAATATGTTTTTTAAATTAAATTTAAATTTCAAATACGCCTCTGACCTTTTATCAAAAGCATGGTAAATAAATTTAGCTACTTTTTTATAATGGAATCAGCTTCATTTTTTAGTAAGAAAATAAATTGTTCAGCTTCAATATAAGTCAACTAAATATAGAGTAATTATTAATTCTCTCAAGTTTCTATAATAATCACATCTATTGAGAAAGTGGACTTCGTATTCGACTTCATTCATTGTATACGTTTTACAAATACGCTCATTTATGGGCAGCCTATGAGTTGTTCTTCTGTCCCATTTCCCCGGTTCAATTTCAGGATCATGTGATCTAAGTCTAAGCTTTGTTAATGCATGTGGGTGCCTCTTATTTTGGATTATCGAAAAGTAATGTTCTATTTGAAAATTGCACTTAAATTTTACAAACAAAACGAGACTAGGTAGGCTATTAAATTCGTCATGAAAAATATTAATAAGTCTGTTTTTACTAATTTTAAAAATGTCGATGTGTTGATTGACCCACATATCAATAAAACCAAGCTTTTTAACACAATTATCAGACACTTGCTACTGCTACTGCTACTTGCTATGTTATGATGTGTATATACGTATTTTGCAACAATAACAGTTACCACAAGTTACTTAGTAGAAAAACATGAGTCTTATTCAAGTGTGTAAATTTTAAGCAAATAGCATCAGGTTAGTTGTCTCTTTGAAATTTTTTAGCTTTAAAAACTTTGTTCAATTATATATAATGTTGTAACCAATTTAAGGGTGTAACTGGGGGAAAAACGGTAGTGCTAATTATGTACCGACCTTTTTGGGCGTTAGGTCACCTAGTGTCGCGACGGAACTGCGAATACTCTTTATAAAAATACAATTACAAAACTGATCACATAAAGCTAGTCTCGTACAGTAACACTTTTTCTCTGATGTTTTTATACTGATCGATTACTGTAATTAAAGCCAATTGTTCCAAGTCTTTTTTCTACATTTCTGGCACAGTTTCAGTGTCAGTTTTGGTGTCAGGAGTGGTCCAGATGTCAGAAGTATCAGCTTCCCTAAAGTCTCTTTATGGTTCGGTGCAGCGGGCGGC
The DNA here is from genome assembly GCA_030248245.1 of Trissonchulus sp. WLG1_4. Classification (NCBI taxonomy): domain Eukaryota; kingdom Metazoa; phylum Nematoda; class Enoplea; order Enoplida; family Ironidae; genus Trissonchulus; species Trissonchulus sp. WLG1_4. Next base: position 3,059 of record JASANF010005799.1, read on the forward strand.
GAGGTGTTTGGATCGGTCGCGCAGACAGGTCGAAGGTCAACTGAAAGATTGCGAAGCATTCGAAGCATTCGATGATCAAAGCAAGAGAAAGATCAATGGTCTTAAAGCCAGCTTACAAACTTTACGTGAGAGTCGACAAGATTTCAACGAACTCTTCACCCAGTTCGAGCAAGTAGCGGCTGAACAAGACGAAACCGGGTTTAAAGACGATCAAGATAAGTGGGAGGACTTAGAATTTACGAGCCATAGCTTGATCAATCAGGTCAGTCAGTTGATTGAGCAACTATCTGAAGCGCCTAAAGTGTCAGTCACTCCGTCAGCAAATAGTCAAAACTTTTCCCAAGATCTTGGTGACAATTTTTTGCGGTTGTTGACTTTGCTTGAAGCTCAACAGGCAAATGGGGGTTTGGCTAACAGGGGGCTCCAAGTCGGTTTACCGGCTACCGGGTTGCCTAAATTAGAACTTCCGAAATTTGGGGGAGATCAACTTAAATGGAAACAATTTTGGGATAGATTTGAGGTCTCCATTGATAAAAATGACAAACTGGCCCCAGTAGACAAGCTGAATTACTTGATTGCACAATTAGAAGATGAGGCTCAAATGACTGTCAGTTCGTTAAGTATTACAAATGAGAGTTATCCTGTAGCGGTGCAGATGCTGAAGGCTAAGTATGGTGATCAAAGAATGACAGTTGCTCTTTCGTATAAGAAACTGAATGAAATGATGCCGATTGGCGGTGATATGCTCAGCCTTAAGCGATTCATGGCGGAAATTGACTGTATGTTGGGCAGCTTGTCGGCTTTAGGGCAAAAAATTGACGATGACAATTTTGTTACTATAATTTTATCAAAGCTTCCGCATAATGTTTTGGTTCAGCTTGAAATGTCTAAAGAGGTTTTAGACCCCTGGACAGTCGAGCTGGTGCGTAAAAAGCTTTCAGATTACCTAACCAGGATTGAACGTGCCACGAAAGTTTCATCAGCTGCGGTTAAAAGTCAAAAGGTTTGTTTCGATTTTACAGCAAATTCGCTAGTTGCCGGCGAATACTCTGCGCATCCAAAGGAAGAAGCCCCATCAGGTCGCAGTTGGAACAAGTCTTGGCAAAATAACTGGGAAGGCAAACGTAAGTATGATGTGGGTTCGGGTGATTTCAAAGGTCGCAAGAGCTCATCGCAAAATTATAACCGTGGAGATTTGATGTGGATTCGAAAACTTTACGGTCCTGAAGTCCAAATTGATGTTTGTATGATACCAGAAGTGTCTGGCAACATAATGAGGGCTCCGATACAGAGTCGAAAATTGCAGCACATGAGCAGTAAAGTGATATTTGCAGATACACTGGTCAACGTGCGTACCTCAGAGCAAATCGAGTTGCTGATTGGAAATGACTATTACTTGGATTTCATAACCGGTGAAAAAATTGAAGTCGATAAAGGATTATACTTACTCGGGTCAGAGTTTGGTTTCATTTTAACAGGTCGGTTCCCTTCACGACGTATTGGCAGCCAAGTAGTCACAATGTGCGGTTTCACTCACACCAACTTAGCAGGTCTCGATGATATTTTAGCTCTACCCAAGGTCGATTCAGCTATGTTGAAGAAACCGGAAATGACAGATTTTTGGTCACTGGAAACCATTGGAATCGATGACAGCCCCGATATAACGGAAGACGCTAAAGCATCGCAGGGTTTTCAAGAAAACTTGACGTTTGAAAACGGCAGATATTCGGTATCTCTGCCCTGGAACGAAAAGGTCGATGGTCTTCAGGTCGATTATAAGCTTTCAGTTGGTCGGCTCAACTCGCTGGTTAGGCGATTAAACGAAAATGAAGATCTGAGCCAAAAATACGATGATATTGTACAAGACCAGATACAAAAAGGTGTGATCGAAAAAGTAGAACCCGATATGCCTAAAGGAAAAGTTGTACATTACATTCCACACCATGCTGTTGTAACTCCACAGAAAGAAACTACAAAAGTCAGAGTTGTATACGATGGGTCTGCCAAAAGTAGCAAGGATCATCCCAGTCTTAATGAGTGTCTTTACCGAGGTCCAGTGATTTTGGAGGACTTGGTCGGATTGCTGCTGCGATTCAGACTGCACAAAATTGCAGTGATAGCGGATATTGAAAAAGCCTTCTTACAAATAGCAGTTAATTGCAAAGACGGGGATGCTCTGCGATTCCTATGGCTGAGAGATCCACAGGAAAAGACAGTAGATGGAAACGTCCAAATGTACAGATTCTGCCGGGTATTATTTGGGCTCAATTGTAGTCCAGCCCTACTAGCTCAAACAGTCCAGCATCATTTGAAGATTACAAATACAAAAGTATCAAAACAAATTTCAAATGATCTTTATGTAAACAATGTTATCACCGGAGTTGACAACAACAAGGAGGCACAAGACTTCTACGTCAATGCAAAAAACATTTTCAATGCCGGGTCTATGAATCTCAGAGAATGGGCGTCGAATTCGGTCGAGTTTTTGAATTCGGTGTCGGAAAACGATCGAATGAAAGCACAAGCTACTAAAGTTTTGGGAATCAATTGGGATACACAAAAAGATACACTGTGGGTCAATAGTGGTTCAAAATTCGGTTAACAAGCTAAAACGAAAAGAGAGATACTCAGTGCTTTGTCGTCAGTTTTTGATCCACTTGGATTTTTTACACCGGTCACCATAGCAGGCAAAATTATTTTACAAAATTTTTGCCAGAGTAAGCCTAATTGGGACTCACAACTAAAAAATCCGAGTGTAAGGGAATGGTCTAAGCAAGCAGAACACATATCTACCATAAGCAAAGTTCAAATACAGCGGTACGGTCATTCTGACGGCGAGTGCCTTTTACTGGCGTTCTGCGATGCATCAACATCCGCCTTTGCCACAGCCATATATCTCAGATGTGAGAAAAACCGTCAGGTCTCAACAGACCTCCTTATGTCAAAAAGTCGCTTGAATCCAAAAAAGGGGCTGACAATACCACGGTTGGAATTGATGGGAATTTTGGTCTGAACCAGAGCACTGAAGTTTGTAAAACAGCAGCTTAAGATGCCTAATCTTCGATCCGTAGTATTTTCGGACTCTACGTGTGCTTTATCTTGGATAAAAACCGGTAAAGGTCCAGATATATTTTGCAAAAATCGAATAGCTGAAATTTGTAGCTCGGTTGGGACAGTATTTCGATATGTACACACGAGTGATAATCCGGCAGATTGGGCAACCAGAGGAAAAACGGTTGCTGAACTTAGAGAGTTCTGGTGGCACGGTCCCAAAGGGCTTCTTTCTGAGGTCGATGCATGGCCTAGCCTAAGTGGCAGTTCGAAAAATTTTCTGTACCTTACTTGCCACAGAAAAAAGTAGAATGTGTCCTACATGAAGCGGGGCTCCTGGTTGGAGAAACAGTTGAAACACCATTTGGGATTGACTTTGACAGGTTCAGTTCACTCACCAAGCTGCTGCGGGTTACCGCATGGTCGAGACGGTTTATATTGGGAGTTCAAAGAAAGAAACCAAAGGTGCGATGGTTAACGGCGGAAGAAATACGCGACGCGACGGTCTTATGGGTCCAGTGGATCCAGAAACAAACTTACGGAACGGAGTTAGATAACATAGGTTCGGGGAATAAACATGCTTTAATGAAGCTGGGGGTATTTCTGGATGAAAATGGTTTACTACGTTGTAAAGGTCGGTTAGCAAATGCGGAGCTGCCGTGGAACGCAAAATATCCCGTTCTGTTGCCAAAACACAATGAGTTTGTCAAATTGCTGGTCAGCGACGTTCATAGCAGAATGGGACACGCATCTCCGGTTCACACACTTGCCTCATTAAGGCAAAACTATTGGGTTCCAAAAGGTCGGTCGCTAGTTAACCAAGTAATTTATAATTGCGTGACTTGCCGGAAAGCAATCGGCAAGCCTTTTGCCATACCACAAATGCCGGAGCTACCAAAGTGCCGAGTCACACCCAGTGCAAGTTTTAGCATTGCAGGCGTCGACTTTTTTGGGCCAATGAAGACCAAAAACGAAAACAGAATTGACAAAGCATGGGTTTGTTTGTTCACGTGTCTAGTAACCAGAGCAGTTCATTTGGAAGTTGTGACAGGACTTTCGACTATAGAATTTCTCCAAGCATTTCGCAGATTTATTGCAAGAAGAGGTAAACCAGAAAAAATGATATCGGACAATGGCCCTCAATTCAAAGTAGTCTCAAAAGTTTTTAGCCAGTTTCACGAAGCTCTGAACAGTGAAGACGTGATGAACTTTTGCTCAACACAGGGTATATCGTGGACATTCATCCCAGCGTTTGCACCCTATATGGGTGGAGTCTATGAAAGAATGGTCGGGATAGTCAAGGTTTGTCTACGAAAGACTATTGGCAAAGCCCTGTTAGCCCTACAAGAATTAGAAACAGTGCTTTGCGAATGTGAAGAAATTGTAAACGCCCGTCCTTTAACCTATGTGACTGCCAATTTAGATGGCTCAGAAATACTAACCCCTGCTCATTTCCTAAAACTTAATCCTAGAAGCGGGTTACCAGACATTCAACCTCGAGATGACAGATGGGGTGCGTACAACCCCGCGGGATCTGAATTAATTGAGAAATGGAGAAAGGGTCGAAACCTGCTCGATCAATTTTGGCAGCAGTGGTCTCAGGAATATTTGAACGAACTTCGCTCTCGAAATACGTACTTGCACAAACACAACTCGAGACTACCTAGATTTCCCGCAGTCAATGACTTGGTCTTAGTCAAAGGGGAGCATCTACCTAGAGGTTCTTGGCGAATCGCGAAGATTTTGAAGCTTATAGAAAGTCATGATGGTCTTGTTCGCAGTGCCATTGTGGCATTGCCGTCTGGAACAAAAATACATAGACCTGTTAATCTATTAGTTCCTTTGGAGTTAGAGCAACGGTTTGATCCAGCTGTTGCGGAATCAAAAAATGACTCCAAAATCCAAAACAAAGATGGAAAGGTTAAAAGTGCGGTAGATGTTCCAGAAGAATGTTCTGTGTCGGAGGTAGTGTGGGCTAAAGTTCGTGGACATCAAAAGTGGCCAGCTCAGGTTTTGAAAAACGTTTCAGACACACCCTTGGATGGCCTTAAGGTTCCAAAGGGTTCAATTGCGGTCAAGTTTTTCCTTACTGGTAACTATGCCTTTGTCCAAAGGCGGAATATAATAAAATTCGAAACTGGCAAGACACAATTTGTCAAAGGTACCAAGTTGAAAGAAGCTATGATATTGGCAGAAAAATTGATGGCAGCTGCCAGCAAAGTAAAAGAATTTCACTAAAAGACTAAAGATAAAAAATAAAGACAGATGATAAAGACTGCTAAAGAAAGAATTAACAATATTGAAAAAAAGACTTACAGAATTAATTAAAGAAAAGAATCAAGCAAGCAAGCAAGCAAGCAAGCAAGCAAGCAAGCAAGCAAGCAAGCAAGCAAGCGGGGGGAGTGTCGCGACGGAACTGCGAATACTCTTTATAAAAATACAATTACAAAACTGATCACATAAAGCTAGTCTCGTACAGTAACACTTTTTCTCTGATGTTTTTATACTGATCGATTACTGTAATTAAAGCCAATTGTTCCAAGTCTTTTTTCTACATTTCTGGCACAGTTTCAGTGTCAGAAAAAATCAAAACAAAACAAAAAGCCAACACGCCAAAAAAAAAAAAAAAACAACAAAACATCCAAAACAAAAAAACCCCAAAAAAAAAAAAAAAAAAAAAAAAAAAAAAAAACCCAAAAAAAAAAAAAAAACCTGTCGACTCTGTTAACAGCTGAGTCAACCACGACTAGCGAGAGTAGTCAGTGTACATATGTACGTGATTTTATGACTGTTTTGTTTCAGTTATAAGGACATTTTCTATGTCATTGCGTTGTTTAAATTTTCAAGTGAGTGCGGTGCCCTGTGGCTGTGGTTTCAGGAGCTGCCCGTAGACCCAGTGTACTGGCCCCCGATTGTGCTGCGATGTGTGGACTGCAAAAACTTCGGTCGATTCAACCTCATTGGCACACACACCATCAACGCCATCGACCGATACATGTATTCACCTCCACAAAGTATTAAATTTGCATTTTTATCATTTTTAGTTTTTTATTTAAATCAGTTCATATTTTTTTGTAAACACGTGTGTAGGTACGACTACCATAACAATGATTTTTACATCGTTATGCTGCTCTTGGTTTCGGTGTACATCCCAGCCAAGAGTAGTGTCTATTGTTTGTTGCAGGCGTGGACTCTGCGGAGACGGCCAGCCAAAAAGAGGGCAGTTTCATCATCCAAATTGACGGAGAGCCAGCGGTCATTTCAGCCGATGGCGCCACTGCTTCAGAAACTGTGAGAATATTGACTCATATTCTCAAAAATCTTTTTGACAAACCTAGTGAAGCTTTTTAAATGTTCACCTGTATTTATCCATCCTGTTGGATAATATGATGCTAGGAGAGAACAAACGAGTAGTCTGATTTAGATTATACTGATTTAAACTATCAATACAAAACAATCAATGCATAGTTCCATTAATTATCACTGCAGAATGTATTTCTCAGAAAACCAGAGTCCAAATCTGCCGCTCCAGCAGATAAACCATGTGAAGGCATATCTGATTGTGCGAACTAAATTGCAGTGAATACGCAGTTGTTGGCTTGGTCAACTAAGCATATATTGATTGCCACAACGGATATTAACAATCAGTTTTGTTAAAAATAAAGGTGGTGTTTCATACTTCCAGTGTAATGCTGTCGCCCATTGTGAAAACTAATATCTTCGCTAGCCTAAGTTTCCTATTATACAACTCAGATTAATCATTCAATCGGCTCACTGTTGCAATTGTAATAATAGCAATTATGGGCTGCAAGTTAGTTTGCTGACACTTCGATATTAGTTAATTAGTTAAAGGTAGTTATTCGAATTCCCAATAACATTATATAATAGGATTTAAATAGACATTTAGATTACAACAAAAGATACTAGCGGAAAAAAAATGGAAAAGAAAGAAACAATAACCACAGAGGCTAAAAAAACAGAAGAGGTGCCCGCCTACGACACTGCCAAGGGCGATGCAGCGGTACAGTGCACTGTAAATCTGGGTTTTACTGCCATTCTTTTTTACGCAGTTTTCTATCTTAGCTGTCGTTCTTTCTCAGCTGTCTCTAGCAGGTTAAGGAAAAACTCGGTTTTGGATGTTGTTGTCAAGAAACAGAGGAATACACTCATTAGACAGCATCAAAACGATCTCAGGAAAGAAGAATTTTTGATTTACAGACCAGCGCTTTACCATTTGGCTTCTCGGCAATTAGATAAAATATAAGATAATGTAAAATCTTAGTAATACTGACTATGTTTATTTCAAGTTATGTTTCAGCATATGTTATCTTGATTATGAAATTTGAACTCTTCGTTAAGTGTCAGCCTAACCTGTTTTATACTTTTTAAAACTTGGAGCGTAAACAAGTTTAAATCTGTTTAGACGTTTAAGGTGGTACATAGTTACATTTTCGAAGTTTTTGTGATTTCTATGTAAACTTTGCGCCTACAGAACTCAAGTTACAAATGACGGCTGAGCACGAATTTCTGGCACATTACTGTAAAGGTAGAATTCCCCAGGCATGTCTCTCACTTTTTCGAAATTTTACCTATGGACAATTTTAGAGGGCAATTACCCCTTAACTGGATTTTTTAACGTTTTTCTCTTCTGCCCTAAGAGCATCACCAAACAAGTAATTGTAGGGGTGGGCGCGGTAACAATTTTTCGTTACCGCATACCGCAAAAGTTACCGCGGATTTGGCCCTTAAAGGCTATTGACTATCTAATTGTCATCCGTCAGTTGTCACCTTAAACAAACAAGGACAAATATTTATTGTGTGATTGGGTTACTTGCGGTGGTATTGCCGCAAGTCGCGGTAACCGCGGTAACAAAGCGTTACTGTTGTACATATGTACATTGGGGGTTCTGGGGGGAACCCCCTCCGAATTTAAGGCTCCCGGACAAGCCCCCCTCAGATTTGACCCGTCGTGACAAAAAACCCTTTTTGGTGCAGAATAAAGGTGCCAGAAAGCTGATGTATTGTTTCCAGATTGACGTCAAATGCTTTAAAAATAAATAAGTGCCGAGAAAGTAGCTAAAGAGATTAAAAAGTTAAAAATTTTCGATTTTTAAGCAAAAATTGAAAATTTTATAGTTTTTGTCGGTTCGCACCCCGGTTTAGTGTTAAACTCCGCTAGAATTTCGAAAATTTTTGGACAAGCCCCGCTTGACGAAGACCCGAGACCGAGACCGTATGGCTTTAATCAAGTATCAAATATTTGTTAACGAAAATTTTCTGCGACGAATTGGCCTCTCGTCAGTAGAATAGAAATTTCGCGGGCAGGGCCCAAGCCGGGCCTATTGTTTCGCTCGCGGGCCGGGCCCGGCAGTGTTGCGGGACGGACACGGCCGGTGGCGAGCCGGGCAGCGTCGCTGGCTAAATCTTATAATGCCAAAGTTTTTCAAATAAACCAAAACTTGTCAAAAGTTCAAAAAATACTACAATAACCTACTTAATTTAAACATGTAAACAGTCAAGTGTAAATACGGCAGAGTATTTACAAGCAAACCAAATAGCGCAGAAAAAACTACAAAAAAAATGACAATTACGTTAATATATTTATATTTGCGCATAATCATCTAGAATTTCTGATTGAATATAGCAATCCTTGCTTAAAAATGTTCGTTTTACTAGTGTTTTTGACCGTTTCAATCTACACAGGCATGTATTAGCGCAAACATTTTGGGAACCCCACCACCGCTTGGTGGGACCCCACCTCGATTGAGTCTACTATTTCACATCCCTTCAGTCTACTATATACCCCCATCTCCAAAAACTGACATACCTGACCTAATTTTTTCAAATTTTATTGTTTTGACAAAAAGACCAATTTTGACAATTTTGCCAAAACTTAGGAAAAATAGCATAAACGTAATATTATATGCCAAATTTTTTAACATTTCAATCGGAAATTTTGCTCACGACGGGATTTTTTTCCGTATTTTACCCTTGGCAGGACCTCCTTTCCTCCCCTATGACCAAATTTTTTGGAGGAGTCTTCTCCAGATTGCCATCCAACTACATGTGTGGTTCAAATTTTTATACAAATTTAGGCGTTTATTAAAGTTTTAATTTTAAAGTAAGCTTAGAAAAAAGCTACTTTGTCAGATAGTGTTCGTCTATTTATACAATTTTTAGCGTTGTTGGCTATTTTTGAATTTTTGTTTTCTTTGGTCGGCCCGCGGCTAAAAATTTTGGCGGGCGGAGCCAGGTCGGGCCAATACCTCAAAAATGCGGCCCAGGCCCGGGCCGCGGTACGCGGCCCACCAACGGCCCGCGAAGGAACTCTATTGGTCAGTCGTTCCTTTGAGATATTCGTTAGAAGGACAAAACGCTACTATGAAGGTTGGCGTCCAGACTAACACAATAGTGTCAAAAAACAAAGTCGAACCCTATACCAGATAGTCAAATGCTCAGAGAGAATTAGCAACTGAATGACTTAGCAGGGATAACCGCCTTTCACTGAATCTGCTGATCACTATTTCCTGCTTGTGGCTTCTGATTCAATGCCGGTTTTAATGGAGTTTGATTCTGGTGATGTGAGCAATCTGAGGTGTATGTGGGCATTCTACTTGCTCCAATAGACCACACTCTTCTTGCCCACGGTACTGTCTTGCTTTTTTATAAGATGGTGACCAAATGTTGAAACTTGAGAGTAAAAATTTCTTTAAAGTTGACCGTTACCACAGCGGTAACCGAGGTAACCGCATGACGGTGCCCACCCCAAAGTATTTGCTTAGAATGTCATTGTCAATGTCAATGTCAATGTCAACTCAAAGGTCAGTAATGGCATTTTTTTGTCAATTTGCAAATTTTACGCAAGGTAATTGGGTTATGAATGGCTTATGTAGCTTAATGAATAATACCTTATGTTTCATTCAAACATAGGAATGCTAACTTGTTGCTACCAGCAATCAGCTTGCATTCACAATGGGAACGGGATGGAAAAGAAATGTATCTACTAAGATCACGAAAAAGAAATAGAACGCAAGAAATGTAATAAGAAAGAAAATTTTGCAAGACAAGACAAGAAAATTGTCTTTAAATAGTGACTTAGCTGTACTTGCGTATTTATGAACGAGGACGATTATTCAAAACAATCATGCTGCAGATATACCGTTGCTAATTTTTGGGCGGGTTTTCAATTAGCCTTATTAAAAGTACATCATAGAAAGAAGTATTACTCTCTTTTGTATTCTAATTACTCCCGGCAACCCCGGAACGTTTGGGCGTCGAAATATCTTTTTATAGTCTAAATTTCAGGGGGCGTAGCCACTTTGAATCAAGCCATGTCTTGATTTTACCCTACACACATAAGCGTTGTTGTTAACTCACATATTGTAATTTTTTCACTTTTTGCTCATTTTCTGACTTGAGAGTTGTTCGCGCCAGTTCAGGGGAAATCTTTCATGTGGCCACATGTCATACCTACTTAATCACTAAAGCACTAGCGTTAAAATATAGTCATTAAATCCTAAATTTATAGTCAAAAACCTTCAGTCTTTACAGTAAAACCACGCAATTTGGCCTTGATGGTGTCTTCAAATGAGAGTAAGAAATTGAAATAAAGACACAAACAGTGTGATAAAATGAGGGCGAAGTATTAACACCTCAGACCAAGACACAACTTTGATTTCAGGGGACTCCCTCTGGATTTAAGACGTCTTAATTTGTGGCTTTTCCTGAAACCAAGACGTTAAGGTGCTACGATTAATCAGCCAAAATAGGAAACAGTGTCATACTCTTCTTTATGATTTACTCTTCGTTTTATGCAGTGCTTGCTTCTAATTTCCAGCTAAATGTTGAAGTTTGGTAATTCTTGCGTTGTATTTATGAATTATTTCTAAAACCAACATTTTCTTTACATTGTAAGTTTTTTATATTCATATGTATATTCTATTATCTTAATATATTATATTTAGATCAATAGACCCACTTGTTACAGGACCAACTCAAATTTAGAATAAATTCACTTGTCGCAAGTGTCACTTCTGAAAACTATTGCCCTGTACTACAACGGTTTTAGACAGACGTTATCTAAACTCTATTTTGAAGTTCTGCGTGTTTGGGTGTTAGTGTGGCACCTTAAGAAAACATTTCCTTTGTCATGTTTGTCAGTTGTCATCTCAAAAAATTTAAAAAAATTGAAAATCTTTTTTTAGTTAGATTTAAACAATTTTTGAAGGCAGTGATCTTGCTTATACGACCTCACAATAGCTGCTGTTTCAGATTTCTTTTCCACTTACGAGTTGGCGAGTGTTTGAACGTTATATACCTTTTAGTTACATTTACCTCAAATTCAAGCTTTTATCAATTTTTGTCTTAAGTTTACGATTATTTCTTTTATGTTTTGCAAACAAAATCATGCACCACAACAAAAACTTACTCGCACAACTTAAACAACTGTTGTCAATTGTCATGCCTTATCATTGTTTTGCGAATCAATCTATTTTTCATTGTGAAATATAGTCAATGCTCTGCAAGCATCGGTGATGTCGGCCGGGGCTATGCCGGAATGAACTGTTTCAGATGACTCGATCAAAACCGATGCAGCCCAAAACGGTTCCAGGCAAGACGGCCGAGGAAGAGGCGGAGATGGAGGTGTTGGACTGGTGGAGCAAATACTACGCCTCTGTCGAGCTCATGCAACAGGTGACAATATCAGTGTCAGTAGTCAAAAATTTATAATTGGTGCATCTGCAGCAAGAGAAGGGTATAATGCTGAAACCATAAACTATACCTTAATTAATCAAAACGTGAAACGATACATTGTCTCATTTATGCTCTGCAATGCTATATGACTCTACGTCTACAATGCTATGACTACGGCAGCGACAGTTATTGTAGCGACAAATTATTATATCACACATATGAGATGTAATGAGTTTATTATAATAATAAAGGGTTCCTTGTACAAAAATTGTATATGCAAGACTAAAAAATTTCCGTTACACAGATTTAAAATACCCATAATAAAAATATACAACCAACAATTGCACAGGACAAAAATGTGCAGGCATGGCTAATATTTATAGACTTGGGTATGTAGTGAAACCTCGATTAAATGCAATAGTTTAATATTTTGAGGATAAATATATCTGTCAAAAAATGGAAAATAATGCAAAATTAAGTAAAAAAAATAGAAGTTTTCCAAGACAAAACATAGTTTGTTTTTAGATCGAGTCAAAAAAGGCCGGCAGACAGGAGGCTGGGGTGGACGTGTCAGTCGGTAAGAAATAAAAACTAAACGAAATTTTCAGGACACCTTCTTGCTTAGGCTTTGCTTTACTTGCCTGTCAGCACAAGTTGTTTAAAACAAGATCTAGCTGAATGGCACCGTTGGGGTCATTTTGTAAATGTTTTTTATTTCGCAAATCAGTGATTCAAAAAAACTTTTCAAAAAGCCGTGCTCAATTAGTTATTCCTATCATACCTAAAGGGACCATTCGGCAGTCCACATGATTGATTACTAAACCTGGGACTGTAAAGTTTGGTCATTTTTTGGCCATTTGGCCAGTTTGGTCATTTTTTCCTTTTCTCAGCAAATTTACATTGAGAATTGTAATTTTAACAAGCAGCAGTTTCATGTAATATTTTTTAGTAATTTTCTGCTACCAAAAGTCAGCACTTACATACACTAAGTTTGACCCTGCCGCGTAACATTTTAGCATACTTAAAATTATTCCAAAAAGCTATTTCTTAGTCTCTTGAAGTCAAGGTTAAGTCCAAATAGAATAAAGTTTAGCATTGTGGATGGGTAATTGTGGACACTAATATTAATCAGTAGGAGCAATGACTTTTTTTCATCATTAGATAAATGAATTGTTTACTGATCGAGTAATACTTTTTCAAATTTCAAGCTCCATATTAACATTGAACTGCGAATATTAATGTTGAATTGTGTGCAAATGTTAGATGACTGATAACTTTAGGAGGAGAATCATCCTCTTGTTTTGATTGATTCCATTGGTTTCTTCGCGCGATGAATTACGAATGACAGCGGCATTACTCCGGCTACATAGTTATGTATTATTGAACTTGATATCTGTTTCACTGAGCTATGTCGTTTTAAAACCTGTTAAGCTTTCACTTATATAATTTTGTCATAAAATCTCTGCGATGATTTCTAGACGCTGGAAATTTTCCACCTCCAACCGAGAAAAACCAACGCTTGTCCATTTGCTGTATAGTTCACTGTAGTTTTTCTTACACGCCAAAACCGAATTCTGGAACCAGGCTCCTGTTTCTTCTTCGTACAATTTAAAAATTCTGATCTCGCGAGGCCGTAAACAAAGCAAAAATTTTAGACCATGTCCATTAAAGTTAAAGTTAACGTAAACCAAGGCTTCAAAGTTACAATAAAAGTAAGGCTCATACGTTAATTTAAGTTAACGTTAAAGTAAGTCTAAAATGACTTTTATATAACTTTTTTAAATAACTTTAATGTTAAAGTTAAAGTAAACTTTTTTGTAGTTAAAGTTAAACTATGACCCCTAACATTTTTAATTTTAGTTAAAGTCAAAGTTTAACTTTTCTGCCCTACCCATAAAGTCCCAATCAATTAATAATTGTAAACCTCCCGTTTATGTACTGTACTTTTGCAATTTTTGTAAAAAAATTGTAAAAAGTTGGATTTGTTAAAAAATTTTAGTTTGCATTCAACGGTAAAAGCAATTTTTTTTCGATTGGCCTTTCGAACGTTATTTGTTATTAAGCCTTCAATAAAATTAGAATATTTATTACTAACAATTACTACTAAACTATATATGTATAATACTTATATTTTGAAACAATTCTTTTTATTGTTTCAAGAGTTTAAGGCAGGAAAGTTTAAGAAAAAACTTTGAGAATTTTTACATAGTAAACCTAACTGTAGTTAGTTGCCATGTCAATTCTTCCTTACGTATCACGTGAGCGTATCCTTAGCATGAGTAGTTTATTGTAAGTTTTAATTTTTTTGCTTAATTCCTGTCAAAAAATTATTAAATTCCTTAATAGCTGTCAAACTATCAAAAAAAGTTGAATGAATTTTATTCTTTTCGGAAGCTTAAAGGGACAAGGACTAAAACGGCTTTTCAATAGTCTAAAATTACACAACTTGCCACATAAATTTCAATTCGGATACAGAGGGGAACACATCTAAAAAAATAGCAAACTAACTAACTTTTACTTATTCAAAAAAACATCATCAACCAGTTATTATGCTAACTATTTTATAGAATATCTAATTTTAAAAACTGAAAATTTTAACGATCCTGTTTCTACATAAGAAGCAATTTTAAAACAAAAACCCCGACATACCAACTTCATAGCACGTAAATCATGCAAAAGTTTGATGCCAGGCTTTTGCAGAAAAAGTAGTATAAATACCTGCCGCCGCTGAGACAGTGGCAGGAAAAATATGTTCATTGTTTTTCTACAATTTTAGTTTCAAGCGAACTGATAAACATTACGCGCACTTTCCGAAAATTCAGTCAAAATTCTTTGATTTGCTATGAAATCAACAGTAACTGTTGAGACTGTACTAATTTGCCAAACTTACAGTATAATAGCATTGCTACATTGTGATATAATACATGGCAACATCATCATCAAAGCATGATTGTTGACTGTTAAGAACTATGTTGCTAGCTGTTTAATTTGTTGAAACGAGCTGCGCTGTAGCAATTTTACGCAAAATAAGCACATGGTCCATTTATGCAACATATTTTTCTAGCTCATACATACGCTAAGCCTTTTCGCTTTATGTTTGAGTATCAGTATTATATTACCATATAGGGAAATTTTTTTTAGTCAGCGCTTGTTGCAGCCAAAAAAAGTCATTCAATTGGCAAGACTGTGCTGAAGAAAGCCGCTTACGTAGTCCGCCCTTCTAAACACGCAACTGACAGTCAAAGGTCGCCCAGCAAGAAAGGAAAAAGCACCGATCATATTGCAAAGATACAGGTATTGGATTGTGCAGGGAGGGCTGAGTCAGAACAATTTATATTTGTGCTTCCAATTGTTCAATTTTTGTGCTGCTGGCTTTTTTGATATGTCACTGGCCACCTGTCATGTGCACTGAAACAAGTCAAGACCTTAGTTTGCTGGTTTGTCTGCTTTAGATCTACCCTCAACCGCTCGAAAAGGTGCCGGAGTTTGAAGGGTTCCACGATTGGCTAAATACATTCCTCCTGTATCGCGGGAAGAAAACCTCGTTCGACGAGAGAGAAGAGGACAGTCGCATTGTGGGAAAATTCAAGGTTGGATCAGCAATAAACAGTCACAATATTCGCTTACTGTGATATTGGCCCAACCGACTAACGATACACGTTCAGAATACTAGTATTAAAACTTAGTGTGCAATTCAACTAGAAACTTGCACACTAATTTATGTAGATGTCGCTTTCTTTTTAATACACCAAATTTTTGAAACATCAATGATTATTATCATTACTAACAAACACAAATATACTAATATCATTTACTCTACCACAACATCGTGTTTTTTATTTACTTTGTTGATTTTTTTGCTAGAATGTCAACATGTAATGTCCTTATTTGGTTTATACGTTTTATACTTTTTCAATAAATATACAGTATACATCGTCTGATGAACATACTTTGATGCTCTTATTCTAACAGTCAAGCCACACCGGTGTGATGTGTTGTAGGGTACCCTCCGCATCATGAAACATCCGATTCCGGCTGACTGTGAAAAGTCTTTTTTTCGTCACGTGCCTACCAATGAGCCAATCAGTGTTATGGTTCGCGTTTACATTGTCAAGGTCAGTCATATTGACATGCTTTGCAAACTCATTTTGTTTTTCTACACTACTACTACTACTACTACAAATTTTTAGATGTATATCTGCAGATACTAGGTAGCAGAATACTTAGTTTAAACAGTAGCGCATGTACTTGTGATTGTTTAAAAGATATTCTTAATACTTGGCTGACATTGTCTTATATGTGCTCACATGAACGGAGCAGTGCTGATTCAACATGTGCTCCAATTCGTGCGTTGTTGCCCATTTGCCAAGTCCTCAAAGATCTGAAAATATAACCAAAACATTAACACTGCATCGTTTCTTGCTAACTAAGTCAGGTGCTTCAATACTTAAACAAGAAAACTTTAAAAACTCAGTAAATTTATACAATTTTGTACATAAAAACAAATTATTATTAACTAAAGTTTTTAATGTATTGACTTTGGTTTGGTTTTCTCAGTCATGTCGGACATAAATGGCACATTACATCATTCACCAAACATTTTTGCTAAGAACATAGTAGAATTATAAAAATAGTAATTTGCAACTTCTAAAAAAATTCTTTTAAACTTAGATTCAACTTTGGAAACCTCGCAAAAATTCTACAATGCAGAATTTTTAACGCTTATTTGGTGTCTTGCAGTTGGCTTCTGCTTAAAGACCTAGTACTAATATGTGGCCTGTGCAGAATTGTATTGAATAGTGCAAACAGTACAAAGAGCAGTTGCTGCACTCACATACAGTACCATACCAAATTATTTTACCAATTGCAACCCTGGGCCTGTTGCACTAACGCATCTAACGAGCAGTTGCTGCACTCACATACAGTACCATACCAAATTATTTTACCAATTGCAACCCTGGGCCTGTTGCACTAACGCATCTAACGAGCAGTTGCTGCACTCACATACAGTACCATACCAAATTATTTTACCAATTGCAACCCTGGGCCTGTTGCACTAACGCATCTAACGAGCAGTTGCTGCACTCACATACAGTACCATACCAAATTATTTTACCAATTGCAACCCTGGGCCTGTTGCACTAACGCATCTAACGAGCAGTTGCTGCACTCACATACAGTACCATACCAAATTATTTTACCAATTGCAACCCTGGGCCTGTTGCACTAACGCATCTAACGAGCAGTTGCTGCACTCACATACAGTACCATACCAAATTATTTTACCAATTGCAACCCTGGGCCTGTTGCACTAACGCATCTAACGAGCAGTTGCTGCACTCACATACAGTACCATACCAAATTATTTTACCAATTGCAACCCTGGGCCTGTTGCACTAATGCATCTATAAATAAATAAGTTCAGCAGGAACATCTAATGCGGCTTTACGTTGTACAAAGCCATATTATCCTCCTAAGCAACAATAGTGTAAAAATAACTTCATAAGTAGTTTCTCATGGCCGCCGATATGTTGAAGAACTGTTGTTTTGTACTGTTGTAAACGTTTAGACTTTTCAGCTAAACTTTTTTGAACCTATGTATTTTGTAGTTAGGAACTGTGTCAAAAATATTTTACACGCTTAAGCGTGTACACGCTTTGCAATCCGTGTAGATAAAGCGTGTACACGGTTTGCAAACCGTGTCTTCAATTTTAATTTGAATCTGTACATAGGTTAGTTTTTACGTATATATGCAGAGTTTATGCAGTTAGCCGTCAAAAACTGAAACAGAAAACATATGGACACATACTTCGCCCAGACATAAAATAACACAAGAGAAAAAGTGATGGCCAGTGAAACGTAAGTGTATGACTAGGTTTGTTTGTATAAACAAAAATTTGAAAAAATGAAAGCGTGTACACGCTTTCAAAAGCGTGTATTCGTTTTAGAAAAACACGCTTTTAAGCGTGTTAAAATTAAGCGTGTACACGCTTTTATTTTTGACACAGTTCCTTAAGCATGCGTGAAACTGTGCAACCACCCAAAATTTTATCCAAAATTGTAATTTTCGGTTGTTTTTTTTCTAATTTTCAAGAAAAATTTTCAAATTTAAATCGTCCTATTAAAATTTGGAAAAAATAAAATATGTAAAAATTAATATGTTCCAAAGTATTTGATGACAAGTTTGTTTGTGCACATGTAGTGGTGAGCTCAAATAGAACAAACCTATAAGACTGTACAAAAAAGTATAACATTTTATAGTGAAGACTGCATGTAAGCCGCACGCAGAAGTCCTATACATACGGCTTGGTAGGGGTGTTATTTTCGCTATAAGCCCTATCAAATGTCAAATGTTCTATGAGCGCTTGGTAATCTCTATTGAAGTGTTGAAAGAAAGAGGATGCCCCAATTTGGAAAGAACGAAAGAAATGGGGGCGCCGGGAATCGAACCCGGGCCGCCTGCTTCGAAGTCAAGCATGCTAACTACTACACCACAGCCCCCGAGTCTCATAGGCCCTCATTCTCATTTACAACAGGGTCCCCCCTTCGAACATCGTTGCGACCCTGCAACGATACTCGGTCGATACTCATGCTCCCGGGGCGAACCCGATGCCTCAAGGGCGGAGCACATTCACACGAAGGCCCTCCAAGCCTACTTCAGTCACACCAGGGTTTCCTGGCTTACCCGCAACCACAGGGTTTCTCGATCGACCCAGAACGATTCCCAACCAATACCGAGGGTTTTAACCGGCTCACCCTTAACCGAAACCGAGGGTTTTCTCCGGTTCACCCCTAACCGAATGACCACACAAGAAAGAGACTATGTACACATTCATACTGCACACAGCACGAGTACCGTAAGGGTTGAAATGCCAACCATAACCCAGGGCATGGGGCTCCTAACCCACCTCCGAAGACGGTTCGGGGATTGGGCTGTCCTGAGGACCCGGCCCTATCCTCTCCGTCCTATGTCACGGTCGCCACTATGTTGAAAGAAAGAGGATGCCCCAATTTGGAAAGAACGAAAGAAATGGGGGCGCCGGGAATCGAACCCGGGCCGCCTACTTCGAAGTCAAGCATGCTAACCACTACACCACAGCCCCCGAGTCTCATAGGCCCTAATTCTCATTTACAACAGAAGATGCTCATGCGCTATGTGCGGAGCTCATACAGCGCGGGTAGGTTTGACGGTTGAACCAACGCAGGGGATTTGAGGGGAGTGTTACAATTAACAATAGAATAGAGTTTGGAAAGGCGGGTGGTGAAAATTGTGTTTGTGCAGCTTACTACCCATTTTATGGAAATATCTGTCAAGTCAAGACGCTGCATTTTCACGTATCAATTGGCATTATGAACTGAATACTGTGTCTGAGGCACAAACTACATGACTGTGCCAACTTTTAGGCCTACGACTTGCACCCGGCCGACATCAACGGCAAGGCAGACCCATACGTCGTAGTCACACTGGGTCGCAACAAAATCAACGACAAGGAAAACTATGTCTCCAAACAACTCAATCCCGTTTTTGGAAAGTACGTCAAGACATTCTATTGTTAGAGCTGTTTTTCATCAGGAGCAATTCTTTTTTAACGATTAGTAGTTAATTTAATAAAAAACAATAAAATAAATACGTTGACCGCCATACCAAGTAGACAACTGACTGATGGCTTTTTAAGCTGCTATTACATCATAAGTGATGACGTTTTCATCACAAATGACGTAATAAAACACTATATCTTAGCATTTGATGTTTAAATTTAATTCGTATTGAAACAAATGCTCTATTGAGATATGAACGCTCAAATTTGAAAGTGTGTGTAAATTATGCGCTATCGCTCAGTTATATTGAATCTTGCTCTATAGTAGACCTTTAGGTTTGTCACCACATCACGTCACACATGTATTGAATGTTGCTCTATAGTAGACCTTTAGGTTTGTCACCACATCACGTCACACATGTATTGAATGTTGCTCTATAGTAGACCTTTAGGTTTGTCACCACATCACGTCACACATGTGTTGAAAACCACAACTTCGTGATTTAAAATTGTTTCTAGGTGTTTTTGCCGTAGTGTACGGCTGAAAAAGTTTTCAATCACATAAGAACAGGCATATTTAATGCAATGCAATACTTATTCATTACAATTTGCGCCATCTTTCATTTGTTCGATTATTGCACGTGCTATGCACATATTATAATTCATTAAGTCTGTAGGTATTTTTTAAACATGTAATTCTGAGTCGTTTTTTTGCAACATTACTATATACTTGTAAAACGCAAAATACTAATAATAACTTTTTGATCCCGACACATTTGTACATAGCTGCAAATATGATGCAACATTAACCAAATAAAAAAGTGTTTCTACATTCAATCTCTCAGTCTTGTTATAGATCTTTTCTTTTTTTGTTTTTGCATCTATATTCTTTGGAGCTTTATTTAACGTCGAATGGCATAAAACTTTTCTCAAGAGATCAGCATTTTGGCTGATATAATCAAAACGAGGGGCCCGAAATTTCAAAAGCCAGTAGGCATTGTTATGTGCAACTAACTGTAACTTTTAGTGAGCTGTCTTTAATAAACTTAAACAAACTTAACTATGCACGCTAGGATACAGCATTAAAATCCTTTTAGTCAGTGAATGTAGCAGTGTTGGTTCGGTAATGGTTCAAGAATTTGTTAGGATTGTAATTAAGTCCGTTTAACCTGAAAAGGAATGACCCCACAGTGTGCAATATGCAACATTATCCAGTGCATGTGGATGGAGCGTGTGTCACGAAGCTTAATCAGAGCCGTTTGAAAGCTGACATGGAATTGTTTCACAGAATCATTTAATTCACAAGCATGCTTTGAGATCCGAGTGTGGCGCCAAAAACTTTTCATGATGGATCACGCTCAGTCTGTGCTGGCGATCGAGTCCCGGTGGCTTGCACTTGCATTGTGGAAAAATGTGGTTGTTTCAGAAGCTTCACAATGGAAGTGGTGTTTCCGATGGAGTCACAGCTGGCCGTGCAGATATTCGACTGGGACCTGGTGGGCATGGACGATCTCATTGGGGAGACGCGCCTCGACCTGGAGAATCGATACTACAGCAGACACCGAGGCACTGCCGGGCTCAGCAGTCGATACGACATGTAAATTACAATGCTTAAAACTAAAATATTTAACACCATAAGTTCTTAATGGAAAGAGTATGACGCTCATACCATTGGCTAGCTTGGCAGAACCGCAGATGCATAACACGTCGTTACAGATTGCAAAAGGTTACTAGGGCCTAAACGGGTCCGCTTGGACCATGTAGCGTGCCTACTTGGCAGGCACGTAATTTAAAAATAACCCTTTCGCAAGGCCATTTACCATTTTGGTTTGGGCTGCCTTTACCTCCGTCCGCCAGAAAGTACAGTAGCTTACTTCTTGGCGGGGCTAAATCTGGTTAGTATGGTTTCTTAAGGATTACTTAGTCTGGGAGCTTCAAAAATTACCACGGACCCATTTGGGCAGTTTGAGTACGTGGTAAAATTGGACCCTAGTATCGACTTGGAAACGTTCACATTTGGGATCTTTTTGACCGCATCCGCTGCGCTGCTAAGCTGGCAAATAGGAAGAGGGTCGTACTTTTTCGATTGTGTACTCGTGGTAACACTAAACTAAATTGGCAGCACTAGAAGGTAGATACAAATACAAAATTTGGCATCAAAATTATGATTTTTGAAAAAATTCATGGAATTATTTTTGACCGTTAGTTATCTTAGTAGTGCTCTAAAATTTGCAAAAAAAGTATATATAAAATATCTATGTGTTTGTGTTAAGTTGTGGCTACAACATGTGGCGCGACCCGATGCGACCCAGTCAGATCCTGGCCAAGTTGTGCAAGGACTACGGGGCGGAGGGACCATTCTATGCACCCGGCCAGGTCAGGGTCGGCGGCAAGTGCTTCACAGTCCTTCCCGCCAAGTCCTCCATGTCCTCCACTCCCAGTAAGCTCCGTATTTGTAACTTTTGCAAATACTGTCGTTTTTAAATGAAACAGAAGTTGACCGACGCCGTTCCATCATCCGACGCGTCTGGCTTCATCACCGAGGCCGACAGATGACACCATTGATTGTGTTGATGGTGCCAGTGAGTTTGCAACTGGAAAGCTGGCCGGAAAACTTTAGGGGTGAATACTCAATAATTTAAGTACTTTTACTTTGAATAATATTAGTGTCCTGTACTCCTGTGTAATAGGTGCTTACGTTAAATTAAACGAAACTGAAAACACTCGAAACATCACCCTACACGTCCAATTTTGTTACTAATTCCGACGCTAAAATCAATTTTTATTTGAAACTGACAAGGTACCAAAATGGTAATGTTAATTAGGATTAACACTGAATATAATGTTTGTACCAAGTTTATGACATAATAGATGCAGTTGCCCTTGCGCCATTGCATTTGATTGTAGGCGGGTCGAAGGTGGACACAGAACCCCTTGCACTGCACGCGCTGCGTCACTGGAACGAGGTGCCAAAAGTCGGCACACATTTGGTTCCAGAACACGTCGAGACCAGACCGCTCTACCATCCAGACAAGCCCGGCATCGAACAGGTACAGCCAGCCATCTATATAGAGCCCTGTGCGCACTAGGCAAACATATAATTGATAAAATGTTGAATAGAAAGAGGATGCCCCAATTTAGAAAGAATGAAAGAAATGGAGGCGCCGGGAATCGAACCCGGGCCGCCTGAAGTCAAGCATGCTAACCACTACACCACAGCCCCCGAGTCTCATAGGCCCTACTTCTCATTTATAACAGGGTCCCCCCTTCGAACATCGTTGCGACCCTGCAACGATACTCGGTCGATACTCATGCTCCCGGGGCCAACCCGATGCCTCAAGTGCGGATCACATTCACACGTAGGCCTCCAAGCCTACTTCAGTCACACCACACTCAGAGTTTCCTAGCTTACCCGCAACCACAGGGTTTCTCGATCGACCCAGAACGATTCTCAACCAATACCGAGGGTTTTGACCGGCTCACCCTTAACCGAGACCGAGGGTATTCTCCGGCTCACCCCTAACCGAAACCGAGGGTTTTCTCCGGTTCACCCCTAACCGAAACCGAGGGTTTTTCGGATTACCCTTAACCGAGGGACCACACTAGAGAAGCTATGTACACAGTCATACAGCACACAGCACGAGTACCGTAAGGGTTGAAGTGCCAACCTCAACCCAGGGCATGGGGCTCCTAACCCACCTCCGAAGACAGTTCGGGGATAAGGCTGTCCTGAGGACCCGGCCCTATCCTTTCCGTCCTATGTCACGGTCGCCACTATGTTGAATAGAAAGAGGATGCCCCAGTTTAGAAAGAATGAAAGAAATGGAGGCGCCGGGAATTGAACCCGGGCCGCCTGCTTCGAAGTCAAGCATGCTAACCACTACACCACAGCCCCCGAGTCTCATAGGCCCTAATTCTCATTTATAACATAAATCACAAAAAGAAAGCATAATTGAGCCCAACCAATTTTGAAATAAAATGTTTTTAAAATAAAATGTTTCATTGAATGAATGCTTTGGTTCTGTTAACTTGTACCTAAACTATCACATGTGTTTAAGTTAAATCAATAATTACGTTTATTTATTTAGCTTTAAGGTTATAAATGCAACTTATGCGTTATATTCGGTAGTGGGGTTTTTCTTTAATCGGTTTAGGGGCCCTGGATGTCTGTAGCAGCCATTAGGTCGAGTTAAACCAACCAAACAAGCAGAAAAGTTTTCAAACTTCAGTGATCAATAAATACTCACACTCTTTTGATGATGGGGTCAAATAAGGCTACCGTAATTTCAGACTGTTTTACCAATTTCCTACAGTTACAAGAAAATTGTTAAAACAAAAGCAACTTGGAGCATAATGGCAATATAAATTGAGCGTAAATATGGCAGCAATAATAACAACTATACAGTACTAAAGAACATTTCGCATGAATACCAATTATTAAAATAAAGCAAGAATATTATGACAAAGTTAAAGCGTTAATCACAGTATTAATCAAGATTAAATTACGAATCACGCCTAACAACACATACACACCATACACATAGACATACACACAGCATACAAAGCACCGATTGCACTAATGACTGCTGGTATTGATCCTCCTACTATACACATTACCATACTGCGTCGGTATTTGGATCATCAAAATCGGATTGGATTTGGTTGTACAAAATCAAATTACTCGTTCAAATTCAGACTATCCCTCTACAAAACAAAAAAACAACCGAAATCACCCAAAAACAAAAACAAAGACCAAAAAGGACACTAGCACATTAGCTCGAAGAAATCAGAGCAACGCAGAGATAAGGCAAAGAAAATTTCACAGTTACACAACACAATACACCATACAAATCATAAAATCACAAAACAATATCAAAACAAAAGGAAAATAAAAACAGTTCGCTACCACGTTAGTAAAACTACATAATACACACTAGTTCGATCGATTACACAGTACATACCAAACACACACACAGAAACACACACAGAACACACCAAATTGCACCAAATCATACACAGTACACACCCAATACTACACACTATACCAATTCACATCAATTTACACCCTATATCGTCCAAAATTCCGATTCAAAACCTTCAGAACAGCCCAAAATGGCGTTTAAATCCGTGCCAAAATCATGCTCAAGCCCGTATTTCAATCCCGATTCTCGTCCAATAATTCCCGCACATCCCTACTGCATCAAAAGAAAAGGAAAAGAAAAGAAAATCCGGAAGAAATTAGAAGAAAAATTCCCAAAACTGATCAGAAACCACCCAAAACAGGTAAGAATTTAAAAAATTTTGGTTAAATTTCTAATTAATTTAGTTACTGTTAATTAATTATACATAATATATCAGTTATAACTATAAAAGAAAGGTGTTGGTTGCTTGGGGGTGATAGTCTGGGTCATGCGTCCCTGTGCTGCCACTTATCCCAAGTTTCCAATATCTTTCATATTTTTGCTAATTATACAACCCCTCACTCCACTCATTAGTCCAACTGTTGTTTTCGTATTGTCAAAACAATGTGACATGGGCGCAGTAATGATTTTGTCAATGTGACTGCAGCTTGTCCGATTTGTTCGGACGGCTGCACATCGCCACCTAGCGAGCTGGCGGGCCAGAGTCGCCATGTTTTTAACATGGTGGCTCACTGTGCTCCTGCTATATATTATGTACGCATCAAAATTGGTCGGGGTGGCTTAGAAAATTCTCCTTGGCGCACCGGGCGGCATCGCTCAGACGCCGAGGGGAATTTTCCAGGGGGGGTCAAGCGGATTAAGCAAGCGAGAGGTCGTAATAATGAACAAAAATATACAAAACTATCAAAATTACAAAATACTGACCCAAAACCAGACAGACAGTGAGCACTTGGAAAAAACAAAATAATCACAATAGTAATGGCCAAATTAATCACAATCGGGGGGATCACATTCGAGTGGAATGAGTCAGAAATCGAGTATTGACGAGTCACGAGCACTGGCTATTGAAAAGCTTGATGAAACCAATCAAAATCATCAGTTCGTTATTTAGAATCAAATTTTGACTTTTTTTTTCTGTGTGTGCTGTTTGGTATGTTCTGTGTAATGGTGGAACTAGTGTGTTCTGTTGTTGTTT
Source organism: Trissonchulus sp. WLG1_4 (assembly GCA_030248245.1). Classification (NCBI taxonomy): domain Eukaryota; kingdom Metazoa; phylum Nematoda; class Enoplea; order Enoplida; family Ironidae; genus Trissonchulus; species Trissonchulus sp. WLG1_4. The sequence goes on from JASANF010005799.1 coordinate 28,459, forward strand.
TTTGTGGTGGTTGTTTTTTTTTTTTTTTTTTTGTTTTGTTTTGTGGTTTGTGTTTTGTTGTTGTTTTGTGTTGTGTATGTGTTTTTCTTTGTTTTTGGTTGTTGTTTTTTGGGGTATGTGTTTGTGTTTTTTGGTTTTTGTTTTGTTTTTGGGTGGTTTCGGTTGTTTTTTTGTTTTGTAGGGGGGTAGTTTTGTATTATTTGTAGGTTGTTTTGTGTTGGAGTTGGTTGTGTTAGTAGGGGGGGTAAGAGTTTTAGTGTGGTGTTTGTTGTGTGTGTTGTTTGTTTGGTGTGTATGTGTTGTTAGGGGTGTTGTGTTTTTTTGTTTAGTGTTGTTTATTTGTTTTTTTGTTTTTTTTATATTGGTTTTGGGTGTTTTTAGTATGTTAGTTGTTTTTTGTGTTTTTAGTATTTTTTGTTTTGTTAGTTGTTTTGTTTTATTTTTTGTATGTAGTTGGTAGTTGTTAGGTAGTTTTGTTTGGTTGGTTTGGTTGTATATTATGTTTTAGTTATAAAAAAAGTAAAAAAAAAAACAAAGACCAAAAAGGACACTAGCACATTAGTGAGGTGAGGAGGTAGGGGATTTAGTTAAAAATAAATATTATAAAAATATAAAAAAAGGAAAATAAAAGCAGTTCGCTACCACGTTAGTTTGTTGTTTTGTTGTGTGTTAAGAAAGTTTTTTTTTTTAATTTTACACCTTATATCGTGTTTGTTCTAAAACGAATTGATGCTTTTGATTGGTTTCATCACGCTTTTCATAGGTTTGTCTTTGTTTTGTCTTCTGTTGTCGTTGGTGTTGGTTTTGTCTTTTTTGTTTTGTGGGGGGGTTTGGTGGTGGTTGGGTTTGGGTGGTGGTTTGGTTGTGTTTGTTGTTTTTAGTTTTTGGTTGGGTGTTTGTGTGTTGGTTGTGTGTAGTTTGGGTGTGTTGTGTTGTTTGGTGTGTTTGGTGTGTTTTGTGTGTTTTGTGTGTGTGTTTGGTTGTTTGTTGTGTGTGTGTGTGGGGTTGTGTTTTGGTGTTGTTTTTTTTTTTTTTTTGTTTTTGTTTTTGTTTGTTGTTGTTTGTGTTGTGTTGTGTTTTTTGTTTTTGGTTGTTTTTTTTGGTTTGTTGTGTTTTTTTGTTTTTTTTTTTTTTGGGTGGTTTGGGTTGTTTTTTGTTTTGTGGGGGTGTTGTTTGAAGATTATTTTGTTTTGTACAACCAAATCTGTTTTGTGTGGGGTTGTGTATTTGTTTTTATTTGTAGTTAGTTTTAAGATTGGAGATTGGTTATTGGGTATTGGGTTAAATTAGTTTGATTGATGTATTTTATAGGTTTTGGTTGGTTATGTGTGTATGTTATTTTTTTTAGTGGGTTTGTGGTTTTTGTATGGTGGTTTGGTTTTGTTTTATTTAGTTTATATTTGAGATAAGAGATCACTTAGTAGAGGAAATAAGAGCAACCAAGATAAGGCAAAAAAAATTTCACAGTTACAAACACAATACACCATACAAATCATAAAAAAAAACAATATCAAAAAAAAGGAAAATAAAAACAGTTCGCTACCACGTTAGTAAAACTACATAGTTGATTTCACACACTACTTATAATTACAAGTAATACAAACACACACACAGAAACACACACAGAACACACCAAATTGCATATTTATTTTTGTGTGGTCAAAATTTGATTCTAAATAACGAACTGATGATTTTGATTGGTTTCATCAAGCTTTTCAATAGCCAGTGCTCGTGACTCGTCAATACTCGATTTGTGACTCATTCCACTCGAATGTGATCCCCCCGATTGTGATTAATTTGGCCATTACTATTGTGATTATTTTATTTTTTCCAAGTGCTCACTGTCTGTCTGGTTTTGGGTCAGTATTTTGTAATTTTGATAATTTTGTATATTTTTGTTCATTATTACGACCTCTCGCTCGCTTAATCCGCTTGACCCCCCCTGGAAAATTCCCCTCGGCGTCTGAGCGATGCCGCCCGGTGCGCCAAGGAGAATTTTCTAAGCCTCCCCGACCAATTTTGATGCGTACATAATATATAGCAGGAGCACAGTGAGCCACCATGTTAAAAACATGGCGACTCTGGCCCGCCAGCTCGCTAGGTGGCGATGTGCAGCCGTCCGAACAAATCGGACAAGCTGCAGTCACATTGACAAAATCATTACTGCGCCCATGTCACATTGTTTTGAGAATACGAAAACAACAGTTGGACTAATGAGTGGAGTGAGGGGTTGTATAATTAGCAAAAATATAAAAGATGTTGGAAACTTGGGATAAGTGGCAGCACAGGGACGCATGACCCAGACTATCACCCCCAAGCAACCAACACCTTTCTCCTATAGTTATAACTGATATATTATGTATAATTAATTAACAGTAACTAAATTAATTAGAAATTTAACCAAAATTTCTTAAATTCTTACCTGTTTTGGGTGGTTTCTGATCAGTTTTGGGAATTTTTCTTCTAATTTCTTCCGGATTTTCTTTTCTTTTCCTTTTCTTTTGATGCAGTAGGGATGTGCGGGAATTATTGGACGAGAATCGGGATTGAAATACGGGCTTGAGCATGATTTTGGCACGGATTTAAACGCCATTTTGGGCTGTTCTGAAGGTTTTGAATCGGAATTTTGGACGATATAGGGTGTAAATTGATGTGAATTGGTATAGTGTGTAGTATTGGGTGTGTACTGTGTATGATTTGGTGCAATTTGGTGTGTTCTGTGTGTGTTTCTGTGTGTGTGTTTGGTATGTACTGTGTAATCGATCGAACTAGTGTGTGAAATCGAACTATGTAGTTTTACTAACGTGGTAGCGAACTGTTTTTATTTTCCTTTTTTTTGATATTGTTTTGTGATTTTATGATTTGTATGGTGTATTGTGTTGTGTAACTGTGAAATTTTCTTTGCCTTATCTCTGCGTTGCTCTGATTTCTTCGAGCTAATGTGTTAGTGTTCTTTTTGGTCTTTGTTTTTGTTTTTGGGTGATTTCGGTTGTTTTTTTGTTTTGTAGAGGGATAGTCTGAATTTGAACGAGTAATTTGATTTTGTACAACCAAATCCAATCCGATTTTGATGATCCAAATACCGACGCAGTATGGTAATGTGTATAGTAGGAGGACCAATACCAGCAGTCATTAGTGCAATCGGTGCTTTGTATGCTGTGTGTATGTCTATGTGTATGGTGTGTATGTGTTGTTAGGCGTGATTCGTGATTTAATCTTGATTAATACAGTGATTAACGCTTTAACTTTGTCATAATATTCTTGCTTTATTTTAATAATTGGTATTCATGCGAAATGTTCTTTAGTACTGTATAGTTGTTATTATTGCTGCCATATTTACGCTCAATTTATATTGCCATTATGCTCCAAGTTGCTTTTGTTTTAACAATTTTCTTGTAACTGTACGAAATTGGTAAAACAGTCTGAAATTACGGTAGCCTTATTTGACCCCATCATCAAAAGAGTGTGAGTATTTATTGATCACTGAAGTTTGAAATCTTTTCTGCTTGTTTGGTTGGTTTAACTCGACCTAATGGCTGCTACAGACATCCAGGGCCCCTAAACCGATTAAAGAAAAACCCCACTACCAAATATAACGTATAAGTTGCATTTATAACCTTAAAGCTAAATAAATAAACGTAATTATTGATTTAACTTAAACACATGTGATAGTTTAGGTACAAGTAAACAGAACCAAAGCATTAATTCAATGAAACATTTTATTTTAAAAACATTTTATTTCAAAATTGGTTGGGCTCAATTATGCTTTCTTTTTGTGATTTATGTTATAAATGAGAATTAGGGCCTATGAGACTCGGGGGCTGTGGTGTAGTGGTTAGCATGCTTGACTTCGAAGCAGGCGGCCCGGGTTCGATTACCGGCGCCTCCATTTTTTTCATTCTTTCTAAATTGGGGCATCCTCTTTCTATTCAACATAGTGGCGACCGTGACATAGGACGGAAAGGATAGGGCCGGGTCCTCAGGACAGCCTTATCCCCGAACTGTCTTCGGAGGTGGGTTAGGAGCCCCATGCCCTGGGTTGAGGTTGGCACTTCAACCCTTACGGTACTCGTGCTGTGTGCTGTATGACTGTGTACATAGCTTCTCTAGTGTGGTCCCTCGGTTAAGGGTAATCCGAAAAACCCTCGGTTTCGGTTAGGGGTGAACCGGAGAAAACCCTCGGTTTCGGTTAGGGGTGAGCCGGAGAATACCCTCGGTCTCGGTTAAGGGTGAGCCGGTCAAAACCCTCGGTATTGGTTGAGAATCGTTCTGGGTCGATCGAGAAACGCTGTGGTTGCGGGTAAGCTAGGAAACTCTGAGTGTGGTGTGACTGAAGTAGGCTTGGAGGCCTACCTGTGAATGTGCTCCGCACTTGAGGCATCGGGTTCGCCCCGGGAGCATGAGTATCGACCGAGTATCGTTGCAGGGTCGCAACGATGTTCGAAGGGGGGACCCTGTTATAAATGAGAATTAGGGCCTATGAGACTCGGGGGCTGTGGTGTAGTGGTTAGCATGCTTGACTTCAGGCGGCCCGGGTTCGATTCCCGGCGCCTCCATTTCTTTCATTCTTTCTAAATTGGGGCATCCTCTTTCTATTCAACATTTTATCAATTATATGTTTGCCTAGTGCGCACAGGGCTCTATATAGATGGCTGGCTGTACCTGTTCGATGCCGGGCTTGTCTGGATGGTAGAGCGGTCTGGTCTCGACGTGTTCTGGAACCAAATGTGTGCCGACTTTGGGCACCTCGTTCCAGTGACGCAGCGCGTGCAGTGCAAGGGGTTCTGTGTCCACCTTCGACCCGCCTACAATCAAATGCAATGGCGCAAGGGCAACTGCATCTATTATGTCACAAACTTGGTACAAACATTATATTCAGTGTTAATCCTAATTAACATTACCATTTTGGTACCTTGTCAGTTTCAAATAAAAATTGATTTTAGCGTCGGAATTAGTAACAAAATTGGACGTGTAGGGTGATGTTTCGAGTGTTTTCAGTTTCGTTTAATTTAACGTAAGCACCTATTACACAGGAGTACAGGACACTAATATTATTCAAAGTAAAAGTACTTAATTTATTGAGTATTCACCCCTAAAGTTTTCCGGCCAGCTTTCCAGTTGCAAACTCACTGGCACCATCAACACAATCAATGGTGTCATCTGTCGGCCTCGGTGATGAAGCCAGACGCGTCGGATGATGGAACGGCGTCGGTCAACTTCTGTTTCATTTAAAAACGACAGTATTTGCAAAAGTTACAAATACGGAGCTTACTGGGAGTGGAGGACATGGAGGACTTGGCGGGAAGGACTGTGAAGCACTTGCCGCCGACCCTGACCTGGCCGGGTGCATAGAATGGTCCCTCCGCCCCGTAGTCCTTGCACAACTTGGCCAGGATCTGACTGGGTCGCATCGGGTCGCGCCACATGTTGTAGCCACAACTTAACACAAACACATAGATATTTTATATATACTTTTTTTGCAAATTTTAGAGCACTACTAAGATAACTAACGGTCAAAAATAATTCCATGAATTTTTTCAAAAATCATAATTTTGATGCCAAATTTTGTATTTGTATCTACCTTCTAGTGCTGCCAATTTAGTTTAGTGTTACCACGAGTACACAATCGAAAAAGTACGACCCTCTTCCTATTTGCCAGCTTAGCAGCGCAGCGGATGCGGTCAAAAAGATCCCAAATGTGACCGTTTCCAAGTCGATACTAGGGTCCAATTTTACCACGTACTCAAACTGCCCAAATGGGTCCGTGGTAATTTTTGAAGCTCCCAGACTAAGTAATCCTTAAGAAACCATACTAACCAGATTTAGCCCCGCCAAGAAGTAAGCTACTGTACTTTCTGGCGGACGGAGGTAAAGGCAGCCCAAACCAAAATGGTAAATGGCCTTGCGAAAGGGTTATTTTTTAATTACGTGCCTGCCAAGTAAGCACGCTACATGGTCCAAGCGGATGCGTTGCTGGACGCATTTCCGCTCGTAACAGGACCCGTTTAGGCCCTAGTAACCTTTTGCAATCTGTAACGACGTGTTATGCATCTGCGGTTCTGCCAAGCTAGCCAATGGTATGAGCGTCATACTCGTTCCATTAAGAACTTATGGTGTTAAATATTTTAGTTTAAGCATTGTAATTTACATGTCGTATCGACTGCTGAGCCCGGCAGTGCCTCGGTGTCTGCTGTAGTATCGATTCTCCAGGTCGAGGCGCGTCTCCCCAATGAGATCGTCCATGCCCACCAGGTCCCAGTCGAATATCTGCACGGCCAGCTGTGACTCCATCGGAAACACCACTTCCATTGTGAAGCTTCTGAAACAACCACATTTTTCCACAATGCAAGTGCAAGCCACCGGGACTCGATCGCCAGCACAGACTGAGCGTGATCCATCATGAAAAGTTTTTGGCGCCACACTCGAATCTCAAAGCATGCTTGTGAATTAAATGATTCTGTGAAACAATTCCATGTCAGCTTTCAAACGGCTCTGATTAAGCTTCGTGACACACGCTCCATCCACATGCACTGGATAATGTTGCATATTGCACACTGTGGGGTCATTCCTTTTCAGGTTAAACGGACTTAATTACAATCCTAACAAATTCTTGAACCATTACCGAACCAACACTGCTACATTCACTGACTAAAAGGATTTTAACGCTGTATCCTAGCGTGCATAGTTAAGTTTGTTTAAGTTTATTAAAGACAGCTCACTAAAAGTTACAGTTAGTTGCACATAACAATGCCTACTGGCTTTTGAAATTTCGGGCCCCTCGTTTTGATTATATCAGCCAAAATGCTGATCTCTTGAGAAAAGTTTTATGCCATTCGACGTTAAATAAAGCTCCAAAGAATATAGATGCAAAAACAAAAAAAGAAAAGATCTATAACAAGACTGAGAGATTGAATGTAGAAACACTTTTTTATTTGGTTAATGTTGCATCATATTTGCAGCTATGTACAAATGTGTCGGGATCAAAAAGTTATTATTAGTATTTTGCGTTTTACAAGTATATAGTAATGTTGCAAAAAAACGACTCAGAATTACATGTTTAAAAAATACCTACAGACTTAATGAATTATAATATGTGCATAGCACGTGCAATAATCGAACAAATGAAAGATGGCGCAAATTGTAATGAATAAGTATTGCATTGCATTAAATATGCCTGTTCTCATGTGATTGAAAACTTTTTCAGCCGTACACTACGGCAAAAACACCTAGAAACAATTTTAAATCACGAAGTTGTGGTTTTCAATACATGTGTGACGTGATGTGGTGACAAACCTAAAGGTCTACTATAGAGCAAGATTCAATACATGTGTGACGTGATGTGGTGACAAACCTAAAGGTCTACTATAGAGCAAGATTCAATATAACTGAGCGATAGCGCATAATTTACACACACTTTCAAATTTGAGCGTTCATATCTCAATAGAGCATTTGTTTCAATACGAATTAAATTTAAACATCAAATGCTAAGATATAGTGTTTTATTACGTCATTTGTGATGAAAACGTCATCACTTATGATGTAATAGCAGCTTAAAAAGCCATCAGTCAGTTGTCTACTTGGTATGGCGGTCAACGTATTTATTTTATTGTTTTTTATTAAATTAACTACTAATCGTTAAAAAAGAATTGCTCCTGATGAAAAACAGCTCTAACAATAGAATGTCTTGACGTACTTTCCAAAAACGGGATTGAGTTGTTTGGAGACATAGTTTTCCTTGTCGTTGATTTTGTTGCGACCCAGTGTGACTACGACGTATGGGTCTGCCTTGCCGTTGATGTCGGCCGGGTGCAAGTCGTAGGCCTAAAAGTTGGCACAGTCATGTAGTTTGTGCCTTGCGTACTTGCTCAGACACAGTATTCAGTTCATAATGCCAATTGATACGTGAAAATGCAGCGTCTTGACTTGACAGATATTTCCATAAAATGGGTAGTAAGCTGCACAAACACAATTTTCACCACCCGCCTTTCCAAACTCTATTCTATTGTTAATTGTAACACTCCCCTCAAATCCCCTGCGTTGGTTCAACCGTCAAACCTACCCGCGCTGTATGAGCTCCGCACATAGCGCATGAGCATCTTCTGTTGTAAATGAGAATTAGGGCCTATGAGACTCGGGGGCTGTGGTGTAGTGGTTAGCATGCTTGACTTCGAAGCAGGCGGCCCGGGTTCGATTCCCGGCGCCCCCATTTCTTTCGTTCTTTCCAAATTGGGGCATCCTCTTTCTTTCAACATAGTGGCGACCGTGACATAGGACGGAGAGGATAGGGCCGGGTCCTCAGGACAGCCCAATCCCCGAACCGTCTTCGGAGGTGGGTTAGGAGCCCCATGCCCTGGGTTATGGTTGGCACTTCAACCCTTACGGTACTCGTGCTGTGTGCAGTATGAATGTGTACATAGTCTCTTTCTTGTGTGGTCATTCGGTTAGGGGTGAACCGGAGAAAACCCTCGGTTTCGGTTAAGGGTGAGCCGGTTAAAACCCTCGGTATTGGTTGGGAATCGTTCTGGGTCGATCGAGAAACCCTGTGGTTGCGGGTAAGCCAGGAAACCCTGAGTGTGGTGTGACTGAAGTAGGCTTGGAGGGCCTTCGTGTGAATGTGCTCCGCCCTTGAGGCATCGGGTTCGCCCCGGGAGCATGAGTATCGACCGAGTATCGTTGCAGGGTCGCAACGATGTTCGAAGGGGGGACCCTGTTGTAAATGAGAATGAGGGCCTATGAGACTCGGGGGCTGTGGTGTAGTAGTTAGCATGCTCGACTTCGAAGCAGGCGGCCCGGGTTCGATTCCCGGCGCCCCCATTTCTTTCGTTCTTTCCAAATTGGGGCATCCTCTTTCTTTCAACACTTCAATAGAGATTACCAAGCGCTCATAGAACAGTTGACATTTGATAGGGCTTATAGCGAAAATAACACCCCTACCAAGCCGTATGTATAGGACTTCTGCGTGCGGCTTACATGCAGTCTTCACTATAAAATGTTATACCTACTTTTTTGTACAGTCTTATAGGTTTGTTCTATTTGAGCTCACCACTACATGTGCACAAACAAACTTGTCATCAAATACTTTGGAACATATTAATTTTTACATATTTTATTTTTTTCAAATTTTAATAGGACGATTTGAATTCGAAAATTTTTCTTGAAAATTAGAAAAAAACAACCGAAAATTACAATTTTGGATAACTTTTGGGTGGTTGCACAGTTTCACGCATGCTTAACTACAAAATACATAGGTTCAAAAAAGTTTAGCTGAAAAGTCTAAACGTTTACAACAGTACAAAACAACAGTTCTTCAACATATCGGCGGCCATGAGAAACTACTTATGAAGTTATTTTTACACTATTGTTGCTTAGGAGGATAATATGGCTTTGTACAACGTAAAGCCGCATTAGATGTTCCTGCTGAACTTATTTATTTATAGATGCGTTAGTGCAACAGGCCCAGGGTTGCAATTGGTAAAATAATTTGGTATGGTACTGTATGTGAGTGCAGCAACTGCTCGTTAGATGCGTTAGTGCAACAGGCCCAGGGTTGCAATTGGTAAAATAATTTGGTATGGTACTGAGTGCAGCAACTGCTCGTTAGATGCGTTAGTGCAACAGGCCCAGGGTTGCAATTGGTAAAATAATTTGGTATGGTACTGTATGTGAGTGCAGCAACTGCTCGTTAGATGCGTTAGTGCAACAGGCCCAGGGTTGCAAATGGTAAAATAATTTGGTATGGTACTGTATGTGAGTGCAGCAACTGCTCTTTGTACTGTTTGCACTATTTAATACAATTCTGCACAGGCCACATATTAGTACTAGGTCTTTAAGCAGAAGCCAACTGCAAGACACCAAATAAGCGTTAAAAATTCTACATTGTAGAATTTTTGCGAGGTTTCCAAAGTTGAATCCAAGTTTAAAAGAATTTTTTTAGAAGTTGCAAATTACTATTTTTATAATTCTACTATGTTCTTAGCAAAAATGTTCGGTGAATGATGTAATGTGCCATTTATGTCCGACATGACTGAGAAAACCAAACCAAAGTCAATACATTAAAAATTTTAGTTAATAATAATTTGTTTTTATGTACAAAATTCTATAAATTTACTGAGTTTTTAAAGTTTTCTTGTTTAAGTATTGAAGCAGCTGACTTAGTTAGCAAGAAACGATGCAGTGTTAATGTTTTGGTTATATTTTCAGATCTTTGAGGACTTGGCAAATGGGCAACAACGCACGAATTGGAGCACGTGTTGAATCAGTACTACTCCGTTGATGTGAGCACATATAAGACAATGTCAGCCAAGTATTAAGAGTATCTTTTAAACAATCACAAGTACATGCGCTACTGTTTAAACTAAGTATTCTGCTACCTAGTATCTGCAGATATACATCTAAAAATTTGTAGTAGTAGTAGTAGTAGTGTAGAAAAACAAAATGAGTTTGCAAAGCATGTCAATATGACTGACCTTGACAATGTAAACGCGAACCATAACACTGATTGGCTCATTGGTAGGCACGTGACGAAAAAAAGACTTTTCACAGTCAGCCGGAATCGGATGTTTCATGATGCGGAGGGTACCCTACAACACATCACACCGGTGTGGCTTGACTATTAGAATAAGAGCATCAAAGTATGTTCATCAGACGATGTATACTGTATATTTATTGAAAAAGTATAAAACGTATAAACCAAATAAGGACATTACATGTTGACATTCTAGCAAAAAAATCAACAAAGTAAATAAAAAACACGATGTTGTGGTAGAGTAAATGATATTAGTATATTTGTGTTTGGTAGTAATGATAATAATCATTGATGTTTCAAAAATTTGGTGTATTAAAAAGAAAGCGACATCTACAGAAATTAGTGTGCAAGTTTCCCACACTAAGTTTTAATACTAGTATTCTGAACGTGTATCGCTAGTCGGTTGGGCCAATATCACAGTAAGCGAATATTGTGACTGTTTATTGCTGATCCAACCTTGAATTTTCCCACAATGCGACTGTCCTCTTCTCTCTCGTCGAACGAGGTTTTCTTCCCGCGATACAGGAGGAATGTATTTAGCCAATCGTGGAACCCTTCAAACTCCGGCACCTTTTCGAGCGGTTGAGGGTAGATCTAAAACAGACAAACCAGCAAACTAAGGTCTTGACTTGTTTCAGTGCACATGACAGGTGGCCAGTGACATATCAAAAAAGCCAGCAGCACAAAAATTGAACAATTGGAAGCACAAATATAAATTGTTCTGACTCCGCCCTCCCTGCACAATCCAATACCTGTATCTTTGCAATATGATCGGTGCTTTTTCCTTTCTTGCTGGGCGACCTTTGACTGTCAGTTCCGTGTTTAGAAGGGCGGACTACGTAAGCGGCTTTCTTCAGCACAGTCTTGCCAATTGAATGACTTTTTTTGGCTGCAACAAGCGCTGACTAAAAAAAATTTCCCTATATGGTAATATAATACTGATACTCAAACATAAAGCGAAAAAGCTTAGCGTATGTATGAGCTAGAAAAATATGTTGCATAAATGGACCATGTGCTTATTTTGCGTAAAATTGCTACAGCGCAGCTCATTTCAACAAGTTAAACAGCTAGCAACATAGTTCTTAACAGTCAACAATCATTCTTTGATGATGATGTTGCCATGTATTATATCACAATGTAGCAATGCTATTATACTGTTAGTTTGGCAAATTAGTACAGTCTCAACAGTTACTGTTGATTTCATAGCAAATTAAAGAATATTGACTGAATTTTCGGAAAGTGCGCGTAATGTTTATCAGTTCGCTTGAAACTAAAATTGTAGAAAAACAATGAATATATTTTTCCTGCCACCGTCTCAGCGGCGGCAGGTATTTATACTGCTTTTTCTGCAAAAGCCTGGCATCAAATTTTTGCATGATTTACGTGCTATGAAGTTGGTATGTTGGGGTTTTTGTTTTAAAATTGCTTCTTATGTAGAAACAGGATCGTTAAAATTTTCAGTTTTTAAAATTAGATATTCTATAAAAGAGTTAGCATAATAACTGGTTGATGATGTTTTTTTGAATAAGTAAAAGTTAGTTAGTTTGCTATTTTTTTAGATGTGTTCCCCTATGTATCCGAATTAAAATTTATGTGGCAAGTTGTGTAATTTTAGACTATTGAAAAGCCGACTGTTTTAGTCCTTGTCTTTTTAAGCTTCCGAAAAGAATAAAATTCAATCAACTTTTTTTGATAGTTTGACAACAAAAAATAGACGTTTTTGACAGCTATTAAAGGAATTTAATAATTTTTTTGACAGGAATTAAGCAAAAAATTAAAACTTACAATAAACTACTCATGCTAAGAATACGCTCACGTGATACGTAAGGAAGAACTGACATGGCAACTAACTACAGTTAGGTTTACTATGTAAAAATTCTCAAAGTTTTTTCTTAAACTTTCCTGCCTTAAACTCTTGAAACAATAAAAAGAATTGTTTCAAAATATAAGTATTATACAAATGTGAAGTATGTGTTATAAATGTGAATAGGCCTTTAAACTAGTTCTTTTATACTTCTATTCAAAACATCTAAATGAACGTTCATACTATTCACAAACATGAGTAGACTTCGCAATGCCTTTGGCTTAGTCAGTGAGAATAGCTACGAAATTGACGACGGTCGGTTGGTTTTTCCCGGCGGGTTGTGCCTGTTATTTGTAATGCCCCCAAATTATCTATATCTGCCCCATGTTCCGTTTGTTTCATTAATAAATCATTTCTACCCTAATTTTCTGTGTTTTCCTTGTGTTTTTAGGGCTTGTGAGTAGTTCACGTAGTTTTTGCGGGTTTTGGGTAGTTTTTGGGTAGTGAGCGAGCGGAGGCCCTATCTTTCGGCCTAGGACGGAGACACTTCGGTTCGGACCTGGAATTATGACCAAAACTTCACATGGCGAGGCTGCCAGTCCGAATGTCAACGTCCGAAGCTAAAAAATAGGGCCGAAGTACCTATTTTCTGGAAAAAGTCACCCCCCTTAGGCGTTATGCTGCCCAAATTTTTCAGAAATTTTTGACTTTGTTTTAATTTCTGTGTGTAAAATTTTCCTGTGGTTTTTGGAGTAAAATTTATTTAAAATTTATCGGAAATTGCGCCTAAATTCACATGAGCAATCAAAGATCTCCCCCTCGTCGTAGTTCTGTTTCGGATCTCCCTATTTACAAAGATTCGGAAGAATTGTCAATCGCAGAGCGAGTTAAAAATAAGAATAAGGAAAAGCACGGTTCGGTTCCGAGTTTAGACGCAGTTTTGCAACCATCTACCCTCCCTAAGCCTGCGGAAAGCCCAAAAGTCGAAAAATTTGATCCCGAATTTTTGAGCTTAGGCTCGCAATTATTGGAAGGAGAGGAAGAAGATAACAAGAAACTCCCCCTCCCCAACGAACTGAAAATGAATTTCCAGGATTTCACACGCCGTGATTACATCGCAGCGTTCAAAAACCTCCCCCCTTTTCAGGGCACGGGGACAACGACCAAAGTTTCGAACTTTGTTCGAAATTTTGAATCGCTGGCCCGTATTAATGGTGTTCCAGAGAACGCCTGGTTGCCGCTCATGTCCAACTGTTTGGGGGACAAGGTTTTGACGCAAATTGGCGAACTGGGGATGCCCGATTCTCATGGGGGAATTAAAGCCCTCCTTTTCCGAATTTATGAGCCTTTCCCCACTACAAAAGAACAGTGGGCAGAACGTTTCTTCACCCGTTACCAGCGCCCGGCGGAAAATTCGCATACGTACATCACCGAACTCCAGCTTCTGACGGCCAAAGCTTTTAGTTCTGAATCGAAAAATATGCGTTCGAAACGCATTATTGAACAATTGAAAAAAGGCCTGAAACCAGAGCTGCGGGGAAAAGTTATTCCCGTTTTGGCGGATGCCAAAAATTGGACCGGGACTGGTGCCAAAATTTTAAATCGAGCTTTGGAAATTATAACGAGTGTCGAAAAAGACATGTTGGGCATGGAGCAATACGCTGCGGTAGCAGCTCAACCCGGTCATGCTGACCAGGGAAATGGAAGTACGCAGACAGTATTGTCCACGACTTCCCCAAAATTTTCTGGTCTGGACGTGGCCTCACCGGCTAAGCCAACCACCGAAAATCCAGACTTCAGCCAAATTCTCAAATTGCACCAAAATCTGATTCAGCAGGTTCAAACTTTGACCCAAAAAGTTGACGCTCTGACTGCAGGAGTGGCCTACGAGCACTCAGCACCTCCCCAAACCCTTCCCCAACCGGTGTTTCAAACACCACAAATGTGCCAGTTTTTTCCATCCGACTCGGCATATTTCATGGGAATTCTGGAAAATTACCAGCGCCCACCTCTACCCCCCTGTGGTATATGTCGGCGTAGAAACCACCTTACCCGGGATTGTTTCTATAACCAGAATCGAATGCGAGGGATGTCACCCCCCCCTCCCCAAAGGCCCCCACGGTTCATGGGTCCAAACCCCCAATTTCAGAATTTGAACCCACGATTTGAAAATTTCAACCCCCGGTTTGGGAACCCTAATCCTCGGTTTGGGCAGCACCCAAGATTTGGGAACCAGCAAGTAGGTTATAATAACCCTGGCCCACGATTCTCTGGGCCCAATTTTCGAACTTTCCGTGCTGAACGGGGAGCCCGAGGCCCAACTGAAAATTTTCGTTAGTGGGGGAGAGAGAGTCCCGGCTGTCCCCCGACCCCCCAAACCCTATTGGTGCTGATGTGACTCGGGACAACAATAATAATTTGGGTTCGGCAATGGAGCAGAGTGAGGTCAGCAAGGGGGATATTCGAGACAGTATAGTCCAGGTATCCAGTACTGTAGCTAACCCACCTGTTTTCCAAAATTCTAATTCGTCTCAAAAATCAGAAAATTTGCGAAATTCGGATTCTAACCAAAATTTTTCAAACTTTCAAGAAGCTGAACCCGAATTATCTGACCATTCCTGTAGCGATACCGCTGTGAAAACAGTTGTGTATAATTCGAATTTGACTAGTGAGCAAAAATGGAAATTGTTCAGAATGTTTCAAAGTGAGCAGGTGCAATCGGAGAATGTTCCAAATCAGCACGTAGTACTGACCGTAGGGAACCCCACCCCCTTAACTGTTATCAGTTCCAGGATCTGCGCATCGTCAACACCGATCAACCCCAGCAGTTCAGGTATAGTCCCGTAGTGCAACCACAGTACCAGTCCCTGCTACAGAACCAGTATTTCTATGGAACGAAGCAGGGATGGAATGAGCCAGAATTTTGGAAAGGTAATGGTGACTATAGGCACTATGGATATGGTCCCTCGAACTGGAAATTTGGAACTACGTACGGTGTGAATGTGGAACGTAGTTACAGTACCCCGAGGGTGTACCCTACGCAGAATTCGGTATTACGGACTAAAACCTACCGCAATGCTTTTGATGGCTTGTGCTCAAAGCCAAAAGTGTCCGAGTATATACCTACGTCGAATCGGTTTGCGGTGCTGTCCGATTTTTTATCTCCAAATTCGAACAAAATGCCAATCCGTACCTATACAGTGGAGCAGAGCAGGCTCCAAATTCTAGTGAAATGTTGACAAGACAAAATGGGGAAAATTGGGAGAAAACCCCCAAAGAGTTACGAAACCCCCACCCATCCCCACCTCAAAAGTCACAACCTGCTGTGGCTGCTCACACTCAACAGGACAAACTAGCGATAGAATTGCAACGCGTAGATACGTATTTCGTTGGTCCTAAAACTAGGATATCGCGTGAACGTGCGTGTGTAGTTGTAGTTAGTGTAGCAGAATTGTCAGTTTTTGCATTGCTAGATACTGGGGCTTCTGATTCTATAATGTCAGCAGATTTGTACGAAGTGCTCAAAAAGAAGCACCATTTTGAGAAAATTTTGAAGCCTTCAGGCCCATATGCAGTACTAGCAAATAACCAGCCAATGCAATATTTAGTATCTGTTCAAGGGAAATTACGGTTCAAAGACCATGAGTTTAGGATACGTATGTAATGTGACACAAGCATGTCCGTATGATCTGGTCCTAGGAATCGATTTTCTATCTGAAAATTCTTGGACAATGCAGCTATCCACGCACACAGTCACAAATTCTTTTTTAGTAGCGGAAATGCTTCTCCCACACGAAATTGTAGCTATCCTAGAAGCAATACGTATGTCTAGCACTAACGAAACGTGTTTAGCCTTGTGTGATGACATAGAATTGGCACCAAATAGTGAAAATTTAGTACCTGTAACCTTGCTAAAGGAGTATATACCTGTAACGGCAGTGTTAGACGGACAAAATGAGCCCGAAAGTAAAATTTTTGATGAAACTACGGTATGCCTACAGGTAGAACCAGAAACCCTTTTTATTGAAGGGAAACAAGAATTATTGTTGTGTTTAGAAACGGGTGTTGTAAAAACGTTATGTGTAAGCGTTATGTGTTATGTGTAAGAAACGTTGTGTAGAAAAAGGTGTTTATATACCTGGTGGCCTAATCTATGACGTAACATAACAGCTACACGTACGAGTATATAATTTAGCGGACGAATGCGTAACGCTTCGAAATGGTAGTATTCTAGCTAAAGCCTGTTTGGTTAGACCCAAATCGGCAAATGGTGTCCTAGTTTATTGCGAACCTGAGTGTAAGGAATGCTACCTAACTGAGAATATGAAAATTTTAGCTAGGAATAGGCAATTATTAGCACAGGTACAACAGGAGAATATGCTCCAAGGAGAGCGACAGCAGTATAGTTCACGTCTCCCAAGTGAAGAGGATAAATGG
>JASANF010005802.1:0-18399 GCA_030248245.1 Trissonchulus sp. WLG1_4
GGGTTGCCGACCAGTTGCGAAGCAAAGGCAACCCTTTTGTATCTGAAATGTCTGTTATTATTATTAATATTATTAATACAAGTCTAGTGGGTCTATTTTAGACTAATTAGACAAAATCAGTAAATGCCATCATGCTTTTAATAACATTTGGAAATTTCACATTTTTCAATTTTGAGCATTAGGGCACCGACAGTGAGATTTGATCACACATGGTGCGATCAACGTAGTCAGTCCCTTTTAGCAATAGGTTTAAGGGGGCATAACTATTGACACCGTAGTGATACAGCAATAATTTTAGCATCATTTTTAAGCAAATTGTCTGAGCTTTAAAATGATGGGTGACATGACCTCGTGACGTGACGTTAAACGTGCGTCAAAAATTATTATTCAAAATTTTGACGTGTTTTTGGGTATTACGCCTTCATGTAACATATCATTTGAAAGTGCCAGAATTTCTTTTTCACGTGACCCTATTTTTATGGTCCTACGACACTCATAACGAAAGTTACGACCCTTTTTCTGATTAACCTCAAAAATAACTAACTACGACGAGTGGTCTGTCGCGGAGGATTCGCGGAGTAAAAATAACTCCAATTTACGCCCTGATTAAGAAAAAATTACAGCAAAGTACAGTAATACGAAGCGTTGGCGTTTCTTTTACATCTTTGGATGGACCCGATAATAGGTACTGTGTTTTCAGTATCATCGTATTAGACGTTGCTGGATGCAACAAAAAAATAACTCTGCTTTACGTGGCGTATAACTTGGGAACCAGACGAGTAGATGCAAATTGAAAGGTAAACGTCTGAATAACAAGTATAGTACTTTCAAAGTCTTGGTATCGTTTGTCGAGTCGTCCATTATCATTATGATTAGGATAGTGTATATATATTAATTATTATTTTTCGTATGTCCATTTGTCTGTAAGCGTTTTTTCTGAGTTAATATTTTATGGATATGAACCAAACTTTGATGGAAGGGTCCCCCCCTTGAGTGATTGTGCCCCCCAACTTGATGGACTCGTGGCCCCTCGGGGGCCCGGGTCACGTGACCTTGAAAACTGGATCTGGTGTGTATGGACGAAACCTGTTGGGTTTATGTTTCAGCCATTAGGGGGTGTAAAAAGTGAGTTTTAGGGGTCGAATTTTCGAAATTTGGATTTTGACGTCCCTAGGGGTAATTTGGACCCCGGAACACGAATCCGAGGTCCGTTTTCGTCTAGGACCCCTCTGGACTCTTCCATGACCCCCCTAGGGCACCCTGCCCAGGGGGTCCCCAGGGGTCAAATTTTCAAAATTGGGATTTTGACGTCCCTAGGGGTAATTTGGGCCCCGGAACACGAATCCGAGGTCCATTTTCGTCTAGAACCCCTCTGGACCCTTCCATGACCCCCCTAGGGCACCCTGCCCAGGAGGTCCCCAGGGGTCAAATTTTCGAAATTGGGATTTTGACGTCCCTAGTGGTAATTTGGGCCCCGGAACACGAATCCGAGGTCCATTTTCGTCTAGGACCCCTCTGGACCCTTCCATGACCCCCCTAGGGCACCCTGCCCAGTTGGTCCCCAGGGGTCAAGTTTTCGAAATTGGAATTTTGACGTCCCTAGGGGTAATTTGGGCCCCGGAACACGAATCCGATGTCCATTTTTGTCTAGGACCCCTCTGGACCCTTCCATAACCCCCCTAGGGCACCATGCCCAGGGGGGCCCCGGGGGTCAAATTTTCGAAATTGGGATTTTGACGTCCCTAGGGGTAATTTGGGCTCCTGAACACAAACAGAGGGACCTCTACCTAGAATAGAGGGTCCTTTGCTTAGAATAGAGGGTCCTCTACCCACTGTCGGCAACCCGTTGATGTCACCCGACTTGTTGTTTTTGTTGTTTTTTTTCCTGTTGGCAAAAGTTTGTTACTCGTTTTTCTCTGAAGTTACTAGGGGGATTGGTCCCAAACTTTGGTGGAGGGACCCCCCCTATGAGTAGTTGTGCCCCCCACCTTGGTGACCCCCTGACGCCACGGGGGGCCGGGTCACGTGACCCCCGAAAACGATGGAACACAAGGGGGGACCCTTGTGAACTTGAAAAAATTTTTTTCAAGGAATTGGACAAAAAACTGTCTCTAGGGGTAGTTTTGGCCCCTGAACACGAATCTGGGGTTATTTTTTACCCAGGACCCCCCTGGACCCCCCTATGACCCCCTTAGGGTACCCCCCCTAGGGGGTCCTCGGGGGTCAAATTTTCGAATTTGAGGTTTTGGTGTTTTTAGGGGTAATTTGGGCCCCTGAACACAAATCTGGGGTTGTTTTTTACTCAGGACCCCCCTGGACCCCCCTATGACCCCCTTAGGGTACCCCCCCTAGGGGGTCCTAAGGGGTCAAATTTTCGAAATTGAGATTTTGGTGTTCTTAGGGGTAATTTGGGCCCCTGAACACGAATCCAAGCTTTATTTTTGCCTAGAACCTCCCTGGACCCCCATACGGTCCCCTCAGGTTACCCCTCCTCCCTAGGGGGCCCTCAGGAGTCAAATTTTCGAAATTGAGATTTTTATGTTTTTAAGGGTAATTTGAGCCCCTGAACACGAATCCAAGGTTCGTTTTTGAGAATCGAGAAATATTTCCAAGAATAGAGGGTCTTCCGCCTAGACTAGATTGTCTTTGACCGAGAATGGATGATTTTCTGACTAGAACACTAGGTTCTCTGCCTTGAGAGGGTTTTCTGCTTACAATAGAGGGTTCTCTACCTAGAATAGAGGGTCCTTTGCTTAAAATAGAGGGTCATCTACCTAAAATAGAGGGTCCACTGCTTAGAATAGAGGGTCCTCTGCCTAGAATAGAGGGTCCCTTGCCTAGAATAAAGGGTCCCTTACCGGTCGGCAACCCGTTGTGGCCTACTGGCGATTTTTTTAATTGAGTTGGCTAACCCGGGGAAGAGGTCGGAAACAGTCTTTGATTACCATCGTTGATATATTAATGAAACGCATCTTGTCCCAAATAAAACGCGGTTTAAGATGAATCTCCTGGGGCCTGTTGCTCAATTTTACAGGTCTTACGATTGTAACAATTGTAAGTGAAAAATCAGGTGAATTTTAATGAATTTATATGATGAATTCGTAATGAATTACCTGATTTTGCACTTACTATTGTTACAATTGTAAGATTTGTAGAGTTGAGCAACAGGCCCGAAATGTGACTTTTCAAAAAAGGCAGTCTGGGGCCAATTTTAGATGCACAATCGCAAGCTGGTGTAAAAGTATGCCCAAACACAAAAAAAGTTGACTGATACAAATCAGCATTCACTGTAGAGCAAACGTGAGTGGAATTTCGGCTTGCGATTTCTCTTCACAAGTAACTAGTAGTTGAAACAATCAATAGCTCATTTTGCTCGTCTCAACGTAATCGAGCGGTCGCAACATGTCATTTTTTATGAATATGGTTGATACATTGGAAAATACTACAATTGCTATTTTTGAAAAACGTGAACTTGACTAAATTTTTTTCAATTACAATCGATTAGCTCAAAATCAAAGTTTGCGACCGCTCGAAGACAACGACTAACGAGCTGCATTTATTTGCCAAATTTTAACTTTTTTCATAGAGTTTATTTTTTAAAATCGCAAACTGACAATTTGCGTTCACACACACACAGGCTTAGGCTCAGGTTTAGGTACTAAAAAAATAAAAATTTTCAGGAAAACTTTTGCCAGCTTAGCCTAGAGAATCATGCCAGCTAATAAGTGAAATTATTGGTGTTAAAACCAGTGGCGTATCCAGGATTTCGCAAAGGGGGGGGGGGCTGCGACCGGGGGGGGGGGGTGCGGAGCAATTGTGAGCCACCGCCGATCAAAGGGGGTCTGGCGGGGACGGCAACTCTCGGACCTTTTTTGAGTTTGTAATTGTATACAGTTGCGTAGCCAGGGAAAAATTTCGGGGGGGAATGACTTTTCGATTTTTTTAAATGTGCTAAAATGCACTTAAGTGCAATTTTAACGCAAAAACGACACATAACGGCATATTTTGTTCAAAAACAAAGCTAATTTATTGACCCGAGCTTCATCGAAAGTAAAATTGGATGGCAAAACACCGAAAATTACAATACTGCAGGTTCAAAACTTACACAAAGGTTCAGAAGCTAGCAAATTTGAAAACTTTAACAAGATTTTTAACATTTCGAGCCGCAAATTCACCAAAAGTGTCATTTTTGTTACGTTAAAACAGCTAAAAATGTACACTAAACAGTGTTTTAAGCAACTAAATAGTGTGCAATACACCCATATACAAGAAACATTGAGCCACAAGGTTGCAGGGGTCTGGGGGCGGCAGCCCCCAGAAGAAAAATTGGGAAAATTTTTGATTTTTTAAACGTTATTAAAACAAAACTTTTAAACAGTATTTAAATATTAAACCTTATTATTTAAGCTCATGGATCAAAAAATAGGCCCAATGGCCTATGACCTACGTTATATATAGTCGAGCGGGGAATAAAAGTCACATCCATTTGGCGTAAAAGCCCGTTGTGTACAGCTGCGTACATAAGAGTTGGAGTGAATATTTTTGTGCTATGGGCCAGCGTAGGCTATTTTATGGCTGCGTTCAAAAATTGGGGTTTTGCGATGATTAATCGTTGCAATATGTTTTTGCCAGGTGGCTTTTTCTGATCCGTCGTCAAGAACGACCGTTTCTGATGTGTGTTGCAATTTTAGGGTTGAAAATTGACACACGAGACGCGGATACACTTGCCGTTAGCAGATCATTATTCAAAGTTCCAAATGGTCGACTGTGGCTAATTTTATTATACAGAAACTATAAATTGGCCGAAAATTGCTAATATGTGTCGTTTTTAGCGTTAAAATAGCAATTAAATGATTAAATGAATCAACAGATTGTAGACAAGCATTAGAAATGCCATAAATATGGCGGGGATTGTTGTAGCCCAGGTGCATTATCGAACACTTTTCTAAAGCTAAGTTTAATTTCATATCATTTGCCCAATCTTGTACCCGTTTTAAATCGTCATACAGCAAATTATTTGTTTGCGAAACTTTGAAATAAAGCTTTGCATCATCGGCATACAGCTTTAATTTTGAGTGATTGAGAACTTTTTCTAGATCATTTATATAAATCAAAAATAAAATGGGTCCAAGCAAACTACCTTGTGGTACACCAGAGCTGATATGGGCAAGGTTAGATTTACAGTTATCGACAACAACCGCTTGTTTTCGATTTAGCAAGTAATTTTTTAACCAGTTTAGTAAATCAACTGATCTGATCAAAAGCTTGCATGACCTGATCCTGTCTAACCATCTCGCTAAACTGCAGTTGCTGCATTACGACCATACCTGAAGATGAACAGGCGATGCACGACTACCTTCAAACAAAGAAACTAAGAAAATTTCATTCGATTTGGCTCAAGAATCTCCGATGTGGCCTTCACTCTGGTGGCCGTTGTGGACTCTCTTCTGCTGGAAAAATGAAAAAATTAAAGAAAAAGCGTAAAGAAAAGAAAAGTAAAGGGAGAGGATAAGAGAAGAAAAGAAAAAAAAAGATAAAAAGAAAAAGGGAAAAGAGAATAAAGTGGACGACGGATATTTGAAACATCAACCGGAAATCTGCCACAACTACCTATACAACGGAAGATGATGAAAAGACAATAAAGGAAAGTTTGATCTTGATGAAGTGGAGTCAAGCAAAAAAGAGAAAAAGAAAAAGGAAATGAGAAAAAAGAGAAAGAGAAAGAGAAAAAGAGAAAGAGAAAGAGAAAGAGAAAAAGAAAGAGAAAAAGAGAAAGAGAAAAAGAGAAAGAAAAAAAAGAGAATGAAGCAAAAGATTGCAGAGGAAAATAAGAAAGAAGACCCGAGCTATGGCGTTGGCGGAAGAGGAACAGCAACGACTGTATGAACTGAAAGAGGTGAAAGAAAAGTTTTGGAGGAACAAAGAAAACTAAAGGAAGCTGATCGCGAAAGGCGACTTGCAAAATCGGATGCTAATCCTAAGGAAGAGCAGGAAAGAGCGGAGGCCGGCAGACTAGAACGGCAATGCTCAAAAAGCTAACAGATGAAAAGGAAAAGAGCGTGCGGAGAAAAGTGGTAAGGAAGGAAAATAAAAAAGAAGACAAGAGTGAATGCTGAATGACAAGTTACACAAGCTACAAAAGAGGATTCTCAGATTAGTATTTCCTTGGATGTGAGCTAGAAGATCGATCTTGCGATGGCGATGCTGTGGATGCTGTTTCTTGGACTTTACACTAGAACCAGTGGGTACGTTTACATCTGCTCAGGGCTCTCAGGATGACGAAGGTGCACAGTCTACAGGGACGGACGGACGGACGGAGACAAAGGAGCCAAAGACAAAAAGAATTTCGTCGAATACATCTTTATGATCACAAATCCACAAATCGACAACGCAGTGTCAGTGTGTATGAAGACAGAAACCAATGTCATTAAGAGTCTGATAGTTTGTAAACGGCTTACAACTTTCGCCAAGCACCGGTTACAACCACACCTGGAATAAAGACATTGTTGAAGTACCATGTGCCAGTAGCAGCCAATAAAGGTAGTATCTTTACAAAGACATGTCAGGTATGACAAGCGAAATTGGACTTAAATAAAACTTAAAATATTAAACTTCTGGTTGACTTGCGACTGTACCCCGTACTGTACTTGCGACATGCGGGATCGGAAGTAAGCGATCAAAACTTGCCCTTAATTTAAACCTTAAAATCAAAACGAACAACAGGATCACATTATATCCTGTAATTCTTAAATTATAAAATTTTTATAGGACATTCCCTCCGTGAGGGGCTAACACCCGTAGCCTGGTTTAGCAGCTCATGGAGGAAGAGGTGAATCTGTGCATTATCACGTGCTCGACCACCTTATGGGCAAAACAAAAAAAAAAAAAAAAAAAAAGTAAATCAACTTCTATTCCGATATTAGCCAATTTGCTGATCAGTCAGTCAGTCAAAATTCAGTCAAAAATTTGGTCACTGGAATTTTTCAATATGCAAAATTGGGTTAAATGCAGTTGGGGGGGGAAAATAGTGGACCTATTTTTTTGAGTAGAGCACCTTGGGGGAAGCATTTTTGCTTCAAGAACCCCTATTTCATTTTTTGGATTTTCTGAGATACGACCCCCCGAAATCTGAACCCTCAGTAAGGGACGTTTTCGCAATTTTTTTCTGAAGCTCTTGTTTTTTCCGTTCTAATCGTGTCTAAATGGTGTCAGATTATTGGTTACAATTTTTTAGAATCAAAACAAAGGCTCTTTGACCGGGTTCCTGCCGAAAAATGGGCCAAATTCGCCAGAAACGTCCAATTTTTGACCAAATTCAAATTTGGCCTTAATTTAGGCTTGGGCTTAGGCTTAGGGCTTAGGCTTAGTATGGGGCTTAGGCTTAGGCTTAGTATCAGGCTTAGGCTTAGGCTTAGGTTCAGGCTTAGGCTCAGGCTTAGGCTTAGGCAATAAAAAATCGAAATTTTCAGAAAAAATTCTGCCAGCTTAGCCTAGAGAATCCTGCCAACTATGCCTAGACGATGCCTTAAAGGTGGCACTCCTGAAATGTGGGTTTTGGCCATTATTTTGAAAACGCGCAAAAATAAACATCCATCGTCAGAACAAAAGTTGATCAGAAGTGAATTTCCTTCAATTTGATGTACATATCACATAAAAAAATTTGAACATTTTTGAGCAAATTTCGTCAAGAAAAATAGATTTTCACGGAAATGCCTTCACAAGCCAGTGCATTTACACGTATGGAATGAATTTGAAAGGCTGAAAAACACTAGCAGTAGTGTTTTACTGAAACGTAATTAAAAATTTTTGGTGTTTTATTGAGTGTGGTATAATTTTTTTGTGAACTAACGCAATCCTTTCTGCATGAGACAGAAATATAGTGCGTGTGAATACAAACGCAAATTTTCGGCTTGCGATTTTAAAAAATTGGCTCAACGAAAAAAATTAAAATTTGGCACATAAATGCACCTTGTCATCTTCGAGCGGTCGCAAAATTTGATTTTTGGCAAATCGATAGTATCTAAAAAATTTGGCCAAATTTATGTTTTTCAAAAATCGCGATTTTAGTGTTTTTCGATATATCAATCATATTCATCAAAAATGACTTTTTGCGACCGCTCGATCACGTTGAGGCGAGCAAAATGAGCTATTGATTGTGCAACAGCAACTTACTTGCGAAGAGAAATCGCAAGCCGAAATTCCACTCACGTTTGGTCTACAGTGAATGCTAATTTGTATCAATCAACTTCATTTTTTGTATTTAGGCATACTTTTACACCAGCTTGCCATTGTGTATCTAAAATTGGCCCCAAACTGCCGTTTTTTGAAAAGTCACATTTCAGGCGCGCCACCTTAAGGGGGCGCTCCGGGAATCGGGGGTTACATCGAAAATTCGCGAAAAAGTTGGCAAATGTCAAACTTTACTATACATATATGTAGTATGGCACAAAAGAACACTGGAGGCAAAATTTCAAATCACGTGATCATGTCACGTGACTCCCTGAGCACCAAACGTGAGTGAATTTTCGGCAAACGATAACTCTGCTTAAACTTTGCGTATAGTCACACTTTATATACCAAAATGTAGCTTATGTGCTTTTCTAGTTGAACATTATTTTGGTTTTTAACATTTATGTCGTATTTGGATAAAAAACGTCATTATGTGTTTTCGAAGTCGAACTCTGAGCAATAAAATTCATATAAAAAAATTTCTAAGCTTTATTTAAAAAAACTAAACAATTGTTCAACTGCGCAGAGCCTGAGACTATAATCGTGCAAAATTTTGTAGAAAAATATCTCACCAGCATTTTATAATCGAATGCCGAAAAATTGGTTTTGTATTCACACAGCCTATATTTGAGTCTGCTGCTTCTGAAAATGGTTTCTTGTGCGATTTTTTTGCACAGAACGGAATAAAATTGTTTTAATTTTTCATTACGACTAATAAAATCTACGTATTGTCTGTTTGCAAAACCTCAAAAAGCGTTGATGCACTGGCTTACTTGCTGAATTTGTGTAAAAGTTGAATAAAATCAGTAAATTGTCCATTTTTTTCCAAATTTTTTGCTATGGAGATATGCACGTCAAAACATCAGAAATAGTATTTTGGGCGACTTTCCTTCAAGAATGATAGGTCATTTTGGCTGTTTTTAATAAATACGGCCCAAATCCTTGATTCCCGGAGCGCCCCCTTAAAACATCATAACGCACTCAAAACTATCCAAAAACAAAGATTATAGCCATTGTTGGCTTCGAACTTTGGCCTACGTTCACTTTCAAAAACACTGAAAATGCGATTTTTAAGGGGTCATAGCTCAGAAAATCCAAAATTGTGGATAGGGGTTCTATTACAAAAAATGCTTCCCTCAAGGTGCTCTACTCCAAAAAATAGGTCCACTATTTTCCCCCCCCCAACTGCACTTGATCCGCAAAATTTGTATATTTTATAAAAAATGCTTATGTATGTCTACTGATTCGGCAATGAAGCGCTAGGGTTCTTTCTCCACACCATTAACCCAGAAAGTTTCAAAAAAAACCCAGAACATACTCAGCAAAACCTAGAAAATACACAGAAAAAACAAAAAACACAGAAGAAACCTAGACAAAATTCAGAAAATACCCGGAATAAGAAAAAACCTAAATAACCCAGAAAACACTCCGAAAAATTCCAGAACATACATATATAGAAAACCCCAAAAAATACCTAAAAATAACCCAGAAAAAATCCAGAAAATACTGGGTAAAAACCTAGAAAATACCCAGAAAACCCCCAGAAGAATCCCAGAAATACCTAGAAAATGCCAAAAAAATCCTAGAAAAAAACCCCGAGAAAAAAACTAGAAAAACTGATTTTAAGAAACTTATAGACTTGGAAAAAAACCCGCAAAAACACAGAAAATGAGACAGGAAGGTATAAAAAAACTCAGGAAACTCCCGGAAATCGGTATAAAATCCTCAGAAAAACTCCAGAAATTAGGCAAAAGTAGACCAAATTAGACAAATCCGGAAAATTACAAAAAGATGGTAAGGTATTAATTGAACAGGTTTCGTTGCTAAATCTGGTAGGCGCAGAATTGCGTTCATGTGCAATATTTCGGGCAGAAAGACGTTGGGATATAATGTAGATTACCTGAAAAAGCAGGCAATTTTCATTTTAAGCACTTGCGAGAAAATGCATATATAGAAAAGGTGGCTTTTTTCCCACCATGTCATAAAAAAACTATCAAATGTGCATTTTCTGTGTATTAATTGTCTGTTAAAAATATCCACATGTGGTAAATATAATATGGAGGTTTATCTTTTAGGTAGCAGAAACGGAAGCGACTTCAGTTTCAAGCCACGAGACTTCATGAGCTAGATCACCGCCAATCTGAACGCAATACCAGCATGTCATAACTGTGGATAATTTGATCGATGAAATTGTTCGCCTATCTGCTATCATGCTTCACCCTCGCCACCGCACAGTTGGATGTTTATGTGGGGAAAGATGAACAGCAGCGCCTAGTCGGTCAGTTCTGTAGCTAAGCTAAACTTTTTTAGAAAGTTTTCATGTTTAAGTGTAATAAGTCTAATAGCAGTGGCGTGGCCAGGAAAAAATTTCGGGAGGAATGACTTTTCGATCTTTCGGAATGTGTTAAAATTTGCTTAATTGCAATGCTGACATAAAATGTATATATACATATTAGCATATTTCGTTAAAAAACAATGCTAATTTTATGACCAAATCGGCATCTAAAGTAGAATCGGGGCTCAAAAATATTGTGATTTATAGGCCAAATTTAGTCAATTATATAGAGACATCAGTAATTTTTTCTGGCGGGACCATAACGGGGGAACCCTTGTGTAGAATCTCAGTCGGAAAATATTTCGGGGGATGGGGGCCCATTCCCGCGCCCCTGGCTACGCCTCTGCCTAGTAGTGTCTTAATTTGTAAATATTTTTTGTCGGGAGTGTTTTGAATCAATATATTTTATAGGAACTCGATCGGATGTGTATTATGTGAAAGATGGAATAGTCAATCATTATGCTGTGAAGTTTAATATCACTTTGGTTCATCCTGTATCCAAACTCAGATTTAACTGGATATCCAGAGCAGTTCAACCAGTGAGTTTATATACTGTGTATATTATAGAGTTGTCAATTGTTTTCGCTGCTCTGATTTTACAGAGCTGACCTGACTCTGTCTCAAATTGACCAAATTTGGCCTAAAAATCTTGGGGGCTGCGCTTGCCGCTACCCAGACCCCTGCAACTCTTTGACTTTAGTGTTTCTTGCTTTTATCTTTTGGTTAACATCATGTGCATATAGTTGAATTGTGCACTATTTATTTGCTTAACTCACTGTGTAGTGTATCGTTTTAGCTGCTTTATTGTAACAAAAATTACATTTTTAGTAAATTTACAGTTTTATAGTATTTAACGTCAAAAATTTTTGAAAAGTTTGCAGAAATGTTAGCTTCCGGACCCTTGCCCGCCCACAATTTTTGTAAATTTCTGTGTTTGGTGCTTCAATTTTACGTTCGATGCTGTTGTGGTCAAAAATTAGCATTGTTTTTCACCGAAAAATGCTATTATATGTAGGGATGTCGCGGATATCTGCATCCGTATTCGCGGATGATCCGCAACGTTTTGACATCCGCATCCGCAAAAATTTAATGCGGATGTGCGGATGTTGTAGATTCGGGAAATGCCACTAGAAATGTCGACAATCAGCCGCAATTCTGTTTTTTTCGTATACACGTATTTCATGTATACACAAATATTAGCTCTTGTAGGAGTGTATTGAAACGTCATCTTCATGATTTTAATCCTCATCGGTGCTCATAATTTGCATTTTTTTCTAACGTTACGTTGACTACAATTCACAGAATGTCATATATATACTCGCATAATAGAACTGAGTTCTGCATTATTGAGAAACCAGCCTGCTAAGATTGTAATCAGTCAGTATCAGTTGTTTACCACACAGAGTTTACATAGTACATTTACCATTTTGAAACTTTGAAATTTGAAGTACATACATGCACCAATAATTATTATATACACAGCAGCAAGTAGCCAGAGGGTCAAGCCTTTGCCTTTGTGTTGGCATAAGGTTAACCAATAGCGTTTAAAACAAACTATCAATGGCGCCGCAAGAGGTAGAAGATATAAAATAGGAATGCAGACCTTTTATATAGTATGGTGTATCTCGTTTAAGTCTCATTCTTGTTTTTACGTGTAATTTTATTAATTTTTGGTCTGGGTTTTTTTTTTCGCTGGCAAATTTTCGCAATTTTGCGAAAAGCTTGAAATTTTTTTCGCAAAATCAATTTTTTTTTCGCAGACTTACTTTTGTTACTTAACACAGTAGACTTTACATTTAAATGTTAATAAAACATTATTCCGCCTGTACAGGATTAATAAGACTGACATAGTTTTCACCATTTTTGGCCAAAAAGCAACGATTTCGACATTTTTATTAAAATTTATGTAGCCGTCCTGAGAATTTTGTGTAATTTTTCACAATTTCCACAATCGATGCTCAGCCGTAAAGCAATTTCATTCGACCCGGCGACGGCCAAGGACCAAGTTAGGCCTGAAAATGCTAACATTTTGAATTGTTACTTAATTATGTCACCTCCGACTCCTGTCTATTAGTGTTACATGCAGTCGGTGATAAGACATGGAAGGAAATGTGTCCCATTTACAGTCAGTAGAAACATCAAGTCACAAAGTGGCACGAGTCCGGGCTTGGGGAATCAAAAGTCAGAGAAATTTTCAATTTTTAGGGCAAATTTGGTCAATTGGGGACGTATCGGAAATGTTTTCCGACTAAACCACAAAAATCAGCACATAGACCTTACGAGATCATCTCCACTGCGTCAAAATTTTTTCGCAATTTTGCGAAAAGGTTTGAAAATTTTTCGCAATCAGCAATTTTTTTTCGCAATTGCGAACGTTTTTGCGAAAAAAAAACCCAGTTTTTGGTGAAAAATTCATCTCATAACTTGTCAAGAACGTATTCTAAAAAGATCCGCATCCGCGCAGATGTCAGGAGTCGACATCCGCATCCGCGGATGTCAAAAAAGTGACATCCGCGACATCCCTAATTATGTGTCGTTTTTTGCAATGCAATTAAGTGCATTTTAACACGTTTCAAAAAAATCGAAAAGTCATTCCCCCCCCCGAAATTTTTTCCTGGCTACGCCACTGGTAGGTGGTGTAAGAGTTGGAAAGCATGTGAATATTTTTGATTGGCACAAGACACTATATATATACTCCACGTACTCGGACTGACTGTTAGGCATGTATGCGCTTTCCTTATAGTGGTAGTTGGCAAAAGCCCCATGACTTTGTTTGTAACTCACCAACATCAGCCTTGTTTTGTTTGGCCAAAACTTTAGCATTGCTTTTGTTAAAATTTTGTGGGCGTTTTAGCCAATTTGCAGGAAGTATCTTGCAAGGATCTTGTGTATATTCAATTTTGTGGGGAAAGGGAGGGGTTTACGCAAACTTGGCTACGCCTCTGGCCTGTAGTCAGTGGGCTCGTTCGTGGTAAGCTTAGTCAACTTAACAAAACTGTCTATTGTGGTCAAAACGTTTTGTGGTCTTGTTTAGGTGCAGTATTCGTTGGGAACGGTCTATCGGTCAAGCAACGCTATCTATCCTCCACGTCTGAGTGTTCCATCTACTGGTACTGTGCCATCATCACTTCAAGGTTTGTGTATAACTTTATTGTTTCTATATAATACTGGTGGCTGTGGCTAACATTTATGCTAAGGTTGTTCTCAAATCCTCGCCTGAAGTAATGCAAGTTTTTTTATGCCACGTACTATCAGCAGGATTTTGTTTTTTTATATCATTATGTAGTACTCATTGCGTATTTTCTGCCTGCGTATTTTTCGAAAAAGACCTAAACACATCCTGCAGCTGGTTTTAGCGTTAATAGGCAATTTGTAGTCATGTGGTTCGCTTATGCATGTCAACTTTACAAAATAATTAATGACATTCAGTTTAAATCGTTGGAAATTTTGGAAATGCAGTTTTGTAAGATCCGGTAAACGGTGTGTTTTTCGACACAATATTCAGCAATTTAGAGGCAAACCGTTAATTTCAACGTAAGTCGAACGCTGAGCAAGTGTAAGCGTTGATTGACTCGACTATTATATATATACACAACGTAAGGTATATATGTATACACTACGTATGGGCGCAACTGAGGCGGGGGGGGGGAGAAATTCAAACTGACATTTTTTCACCGTGAAAACACGTTTTTATATTCGCATGCGCTGAGTTCATTTTTAGCACTTTCCATGCGAAAAAACGTGATTCATACCTTTTCGAAAAAATTCAGTTTTTGTCGAAAATCATCGTTTTTCGACAAATTAAGGCTAATCGTCGAAAATTATGACCAATACAGTCGTAATGTCAGCCTTAACTTTGATCGTCATAAAGTAACACATAATAATATGTTTAATACAGCTTTGTTAGCAACATATTTAGCTCATTTGTACTAAAAATTGTAATTTTGCCAACTGAAAAAAAGCGAAATATACATAATTAAATTGAGCTTGCACATCAAAAGTTTTAGTTTCTTTTCGTGTACGTGTAGACAATAAATTAATTACATTTTCGTAGAAAAATAAGCATTATTAGGCATAAGTAGCGATTTTTAATGAAAGCGAATACCATAAATACGATTTGAAACGTCGCTGATGCTCAGCAGCAATCTGGCACTGACAGTCAATTTCTGTTTAAAGTGCAGCTTTATTTAAGATTTCACAGTACCAAGTGTCCTTTTATTTAATGCAAGCAACTAAGACTAAACTTTTTCTGACCCACCCACCAGGGTTGGTTTTTTTCCGGAAAAAAATATGGCCGGAAAAAAACCGTTTTTTTCGGTTTTTTCCGGTTTTTTTCCGAGTTTTTTCCGATGTCCAAAAATGATGGTAAAGTAGTTCTGAAATGTAATCTTACATTTTGCGTCTTAGTAACTTCATTATTATTCACAGGTGACTCTTCAATGGTTATTAAGCTTCTTCTGGACTAGATAGATGCTATAACTACCATAATAGCCCGTGTTTCTGTTTTAAAATTTGTCTAATTAGTTATGGTGGGGTAGGAAGGAGTGTAGGACTAAGGTGGGGTAAGTTCGCTGTCAGTTTCTGTTTACTGGTGGGGTTCTAAAGTCGACAGAAGAGTGAATGGTTCTGACATTGCAAACTGCAAAGTGTATTCAAACTCTGCCATTCAGGGTGGCCGGTGGGTATGCTAACCTCTGAAGAATTAATGTACTTAGCAATTCAAAATTAGACTCTTAATTGGATTTAAACAATTTTTGCCTAAATTCACAAAAAACGGGAAAACCGCCATATTATATACTTTTCGCCAAAAAAGGTCAGAATTGCGTCTAGAGAAAGGCTTTCTTGGGTCAAATAGAACAGCTCAAACCCCTGGATAATTGCCTAAAAGTTCTATGCTGTTGCATTCTGGTTAAATATTTTGATTTGTTGTCGAAATGTACGTGTATCAATACGAAAATTTATCCATTAAATAAATGTACAACCTTATAGGGATTAGTTTGTTAGTATTAATAGGGCGTATGTTTAAATGTTGATCCAATTTCGCTGATTGAATGGAGATCCGCTCTAATTGAAAATGAAAAATTGAAAAAGGTGTTTATAGAATATAGTTCGGCTTACATACAGTATAGCGATATAGTATAGTATAGTGATTATAGACACGGTTCATTATATTCTCTTACACACCCTGAAAAGGAACGGATAGCTTCATAGCTTCTCAATAAACCGTATATTTCCATGTTCATCAAGGGTTACGCAAATATCAAAATTTGAACTCAGTATCGTTCCCTCCACCCATTGCCAACTAGTTTAATAACCTTCATTAGTCACAAAAACGTCTTACTTTTGTATTTCTAAACGATTTTAAGCATTTTGTGCAAGTTTAACCTTTACTGGACTAACTTATAAGTTTCGAGTTTTTTTCCGACCCCTCGGAAAAAAACGGAAAAAAACCGTTTTTTTCCGGGAGTTTTTTCCGGTGCCCAACCCTGCCACCCACTAAGCCTCATCCTAAGCACTAAGCCTCAGCCTAAGCACTAAGCCTAAGCACTAAGCCTAAGCCTGAGGCCTAAATTGAAGGAAAAGCCTGGTAAGAAGCATCAGAAATATTTTTACCGCAATAAGAAACCCCAACTAGCTTCATATTTTGAAAAATTTCGCAGCTATAGCCCGGAATTTCTCCGAAACCGTACTTGTGCTGTAACGCTTCGATCAGCCTGGTCCTGGTGGCTTCAGAAAAAGTTCTGTAACTTTTCAAAGCCTGAACCGATTTAGAAAATTTTTTCAGCATTTAGTAGCTTAGAAGTTGCTCTTTTAATGGTAACAGCAGGTTTTTATTTGATTCAGTATTTTTGACTAAATCCAATTTTGCGCAAAAAATTTCATGTAAAGTTTAATTTTTGGACAAAGTTGGATTTCCAGCTGAAGCTTACATCCTACGAACTTCTAACATAGCCTAATCGAAAGAGCGTTCAATTTTAACCACCCCTAGGTTTGGGGATATAGGGGGACTCCGGATCATTAGTCGAAAAAATGACGTTTTTCCGACTTATTCGACCCCTAAGGGTTTTAACACCAATAATTTCACTTCAGATTTTTATTAAAAGGGGCGACAGTTATTTTGGGGGCTAGAGATCAGATTGGGGGCATGGCTGACGATGGGGGTTTCATATTTTTATTAAAAGATGGGGTAGGAAGCGAATTAGAATCGAAAATAATTTCTCCCCCCCCCCGCTTCAGTCTGACCCTACGTATGTATATTATATATAGGTATTTGGTACACAACGTAACTGCGAAAAGAAAGCCACATGGTGATGTGGCTCTGAGTAATAAACGCGTATATAGTCGAAAAAGTCTATTAGTGATAGAACGGGATTGTAAGCCCCTTGCTGAACTATTGTTATATGAGAATGAAACAGACAGTTTTGGAGTACGTTGAATTACTGAATATACATACAGTTCCTGGGAAAAAAACCACACCGACTTAGCGTGATATGCACTATATAGTGCTTCTCGTGCTTATATACTACTAATACTACCATGTCCATGGATTTTAAAAACAATTTTAATATTGCGAGATACCGAACGTTTTTGAAGTTTGAGCTTTTGCGATACACAATAATTAAAAACTACTATAGTACCAGCAGCGTTTTTCAGTTTTGAGACATTCCCTGCTTTAAAAAATGTGACGGTTTGACGCAGGGTTTTTTTTTAAATTTTGTGTGCATAATTGTGCAAAATTTTAATTTTAGTGTGCAAAATTTTATTTTTCTGTGCAAACTGCAAATGCGTTTTCTTCGCCTATATAGAAGCAAATATATATACGTGTTTTTATACCTTTGGAGGTACGTACGTACCAGTGGCGTGCCCAGAAAATAATTTCGGAGAATGACTTCGATTTTTTATATTGGGTGAAACAGCACTTCTTAGCAATTTTAGCATGTACAAAACCCCTACAAACGCAAGATTACTGAACAAGGACGTTGCAGGGGTCTGCAAGTAGCAGCCCCCAGAAAAAAAATTAGCGATTTTTCAAATTTTTAGACCCAATTTGGTCAACTGGAGACGTTATCAGAAATTTTTTTCGACAGAAAAATTAAAACTAAAGACAGTAAGTAACGTCACTTCACGTTCAAATAGTATATATATATATATATATATAATATATATATATATATCAGGGTTTTTTTTTTTCGAAATCGGATTTCATCATTCTGGCGTCATTTTTAAATACCTGTCGTCATTTTTATTTTTGGTTCGTCAAAATTAAATTATGGCTTTACAGTACCGTTGCGCAGCAGCAAAATTGCTAGTTAGCGTTATCTTACATTTTTACGAAATTTAAGCGGTTTTTTTACCTAATTTTGGCCAAAATTTGTGACACAGATTTCTGTGTTTTTTGGCCAAGAAAAGATGTAAATTACTAAATTGCTTTTTTTGACAGGGGGGTCAAAATTAAGTAGACCGATGGGAGGGAAGGGTCCCACCAGGGGGAGGGGGAGGGGTATTACCCAAAGTTTTTGTGCTTTTTGTACATGTATGCTTGTACGTATATACATGTAATCTCAGTCTGGTGGGGGGCTTTTCCCGGATTTTTCACAATTTTAGGGGGTCTTGTCCGACATATTGGGGACTTGAACTCATAACGGCCTAAAAATGGAAATTTTTTGTAAAATTTGTATATTTTTCGCAATTTTTTAGCTTTTTGCTCATTTTTAAAACAATCTGGGGCAAATTTTTAGTTTTCTGGCACCTTTTTTAACTTTGAGGAGTTTTCTGGCACCCTTAACTTTAAACTTTAGGTTTGCTTGTCCCGTAATCCCAAATCTGGGGGGAGC
>JASANF010005803.1:0-16399 GCA_030248245.1 Trissonchulus sp. WLG1_4
GAAAACTGGAAAACCCATTTCACTTTTCTAGTCGAAATGAAATGAGCCTAGCTAAGTCGGCTAAGGTAGGGAGCGAAACGGATCATTGGTTGGACAAACAGCTGTCCAACCTGCTTAGTAAGTAGGCAGTAAACATCATAGCCGACACTTCATCAAATGTCAAAACTTTGACAGCAGTTATGAAGCTGATTTGGCTTCAACGAAGCCAATATGGCTTCATTGAAGCTGAAGCCGGCTTCAATGGACGTTATTTCTGATCTGTACTGTACTTTGTCCCAACAAATCTGATTGCCTGACGCCTATATCTGCTCAGCCAATAACCTATGAGGTACACTAAGTAAGCGGAGCATATCTATGTATTGCTGTCTTACTGTTCTTCCTGTAGCCTTCACAACAGTGCAAAATTGTACAATAGTGTTTCAATGAAATCAATCAAACAAACGTCCTATCTATCAATCACACAGCAACAGCCAATCATAATCATTGAGACAGTAGAATAAACTAGTATATCTATTCACCAATGCTACAAATCAATTGAGTCAACACTAAGCAGTAGTCAATGTCAAGCCAAGCTGATTACCAATGATCTGTGAAATGTCCACTTTTGGGAGAAGACTTTGCAGGGCGGCCGTGTCCAAACGACGAGGGAGTCGCTCCTCGGGCGACAGTTCGTCTCTAAAACACCGAAACCATGTCTCAATTTAACACCTCATCACTCACATGCATCATGTTTTGAGTAAGGCTTCACTGGAATCACCCCCTTTTCCCCCTTTAACTTGCAACAGTTAGTTTGAATAATAGGTATATTTCATTTGTTAATAATTTGGTGCGTACATACATAATTTGTCTTTCTCTTGTGCAATGCGTATTTTTGGCTGGCTCGTTTTTATGACCTGTCTGGTCATATTCAGTCATATGTTGAAAGAAACAGGAGACCCCAATTTAGAAAGAATGAAAGAAATGGAGGCGCCGGGAATAGAACCCGGTACGCCTGCTTCGAAAAGAAGCATGCTACCACCACACCACAGCCCCCGAGTCTCATAGGCCCTAATTCTCATTTACAACACATATTCTGCCTTGTGTCTTTGCCCTGTTCGGCCGCTGCGTTTCATGCAAAGGTTTGAAGGGTGGGCTGGCGTTTGGACTGACCCCCTGACCAGGACCTTGGTGGTCTCCAGCAGGATCTTGGCCACCCGGGCGATGTCCAGGGACTCCTTCTGGGGCAGCAGCAGAGTCGCATGCGCCGCCGCGGGGTCTCCGGGCTTCACCACGCTCGAGCCTAAACACAACCAAGAGTACATAATAGGATAATAATCC
The DNA here is from genome assembly GCA_030248245.1 of Trissonchulus sp. WLG1_4. NCBI lineage: Eukaryota > Metazoa > Nematoda > Enoplea > Enoplida > Ironidae > Trissonchulus > Trissonchulus sp. WLG1_4. The sequence continues at coordinate 1,318 of JASANF010005803.1, forward strand.
TACATATTATGTACTCTTGACACAACACAACACAACCAATCTGCATGTGCTGTCTCGCTGGTCCACAACTAACGACACTGCAATGTCCGTTGGTTCTCCATTTAGCAATCTGACATTTCCTGAACATTAATCAAAAACTGATGCAGATTCAATTCTGAGTGTAAAATTTGAAAAATACATTCCTTTTTTTTCAGAACTTTAAAAATAACGCCCATTTCAAATTGTATAGTTCTATTTTTTATGATCCAAAACCTGAAAACTTTATTATTGGAATCTCCATGAAACTTCTAGGGTTATTTTGCCTTACAGGCCAAATTTACACAATATTAGCTACTGGCAAAATTTACACCACATTCCCAGTGTTATTTCCAGAATCAGAATTTCAAAGCTGTTGCGCCGTGGCGCGGTAGGAAAGTGTGAGAAGGGGGATCCGTAGTTTGTGGCGTACTTTGTGCGGCACTGTTGGCGCCCTGGAGTCTCCTGGAGTGCTCGCTGCCCAGCTCCACGGCCTTCTCCAGCGTCGACTTGGTGATCACCAGCCCGATCTGCGGCTCTGCTAAAACACAACAGTTCATCTCACTTCATTAATGTCTGACAAGAAATAGTTGCACCACTTGAGAAAACGAAACATGTGATTTCATCAGCAAAGAATAGATTTTGACTATCAAGAGTACAGCAAGTAGTCGCAGAAGTTATGCCACTGAAATAAGTAAGTGGCGAATCTATTTTTTGTCAGACTTTAATACAAAATATGAGTCATGTGAATTCCCCACTTGGACTCTCAAGTTCTTATGAACAAGCAACAGTTTGCTGCAAAAGAAACATAGTAAGAATTTTACAGTAGTTTGTCATATTTGACAAAAAACCTGTTGCGAGCTTACTTTTTATTCCAACTTTAAATCAATTATCACCAAACTGAAAAGTTCTATTCTATAGAAGATTAACAATTTTATAGAAGACTGATGACCGTTGGAGCAAACCGCAAAAAATAACAATCCACTGTGCCAAAGCAAAGAGCTGGATTTGATTCATAGGCTACCCGAATCAAACGGGATAAAAGCGCAATAGTTAGTTGCCAAATTTTTCTGCAAAAACAGATGGTAAATTTTATTTGGTGACTTGTTCATTTTTACAGAAATATAGTTGAGAAGGTAGGACCACATACTAAAAGAATACTTGTGCACACTGCATTTTAAACCATGTTCATGAAAAAGTATGAGGAGCACTGTTTGGCTTTATTTTTCGCCAAGCTATTTCGCCAAGCCCAATTTTTTTATAGGAACATGCGCGTACGGTTACGACTATGTAGATAAAATGGCTCAGCTTACTCACATATCTCACCCTGGGTTGTAATTTTGTAACCTCATTTTTGTGCAAAACGTGTTTCTTTAAAAACTATAACAATGTAACAATATGGTTTTCAAACCCTTTTCTTGCTCCTACCGTTACACTACCATTTTTGGGCCTGAAACTACACATGTTATTCCCATACAAAAGGAACTCAAACTTTTGCGTTGCCGAAAACAGAAACTTTACCAACGACAATTTATCTGCATTTCAGTGCCATTTTATACTGAAGTATTTATTTCCAAAAGTAACACTCAGTACCTGTATAATGTCGATACATAAATGAGGGTGGTATACATTTTGACAGTTTAAAATAAATCTTCGGCAAGAGCTTCAAAAAGATGACGGATTTCTTTAAAATTTTAAACTAACTAAAGCGACTAACAGATTGATGAAATTACTCTTAAAATAAGAGCGGGTTAAACCTTTTATGAATGGCTTTTCTGAGTAGTATAAGAGCCAAAAAAATTTACAAACAGTTTTTCAATGTTCTCAAACAAACACACAAAAAATGCAATTTTTGAGCCATAAATTAACCGTAGAAGCTTGAATCAATTTCAAAACTAGCTCAAATATTTCTGTCCACATTTGCAATGTCTATGTCAAATTTGATTATGTCAGATCAGGTATTATTTAAATTTTTGCATAAAACGTTTCGTAACTACCACTTTAAGCAAAGAGCTGGATTTGATTCATACCTACATCCAACGGGTTAAAACCGCATACTTGTCATTTAGTTTTTCTTCAGAAACAGTTTATATAATTCACGTGGAGACTAAACTGGTAAGAGCTAGATTTGACTTATACCCAAGTGATATGGCTCAACACTGACACTGAAACGCAAAACAATCAATTAAGGATCAGACACATTTCGCGAACACACTCGTGTTCACGTAGATCCGCACAAGCAGTAATCACGCTGAACAATATACACACAAACGCACACACAACCTGCACCAAGCTAAACGTTGTATTTTAGTTTTGTAAAGAAGCCTGCTGCAAAAGTCATCCACAGACATCATCATATAATTAGACACACACGCACACACACCTATTGTTAATTTCATCACACAGCCTTACGTTTCGATCCAGGGGCATCATAAGAACCTGTTGCGGTGTGCCGCAACAGGGCAACAGGAAAAAGCATATTTATTAGCCGTGTGACTGCACTACTGCGGGTGAGGCTATGTGTGAATCGTGATCAATAGTAGTAGTGGGTAGTTAATCGTGATCGGTAGTGTATATCGTCCAGATTTTCCTGTTACGAGTTACGGTTTGACTATAATGCCCATCAACAAGCACTGTTTTATTCTATATCTGCGCACATGCTTATATATATATATATATATATATATATATATATATATATATATATATATATATATATATATATATATATATATATATATATATATATATATATATATATATATATATATATATATATATATATATATATATATATATATATATATATATATATATATATATATATATATATATATATATATATATATATATATATATATATATAGAGGCATATAGATATGTAATATGTTAATCACGCTTTTGTTAACTATGAACATTACTAAGACTGGTCGCAGCACTAACGGTCTTTCCAAGGAGTGAGCACCATTGAGGGAATTGCTGAGTTGTTGCAAAAAATCTCCGCATTTCTGAAGCAAAGCAAAACATCATGAAACATTACGCGTTCGGCAGTTTTTTTACTTAACATTTTGCATAGTTTTTTCCATTGAGATCGGTGAAAAATAAAAATACTACAAATTTTCGAAACTAGACCCAAAAATGCCCACCAGTAAAACAAGGTTTCTTTGCTGCAATTGCGTTCTGTAAACCGTGTTAATTGATCTTAACTATGTAAATCAGAAATGCGCTGTGACTACTCGCTAAACTATGTAACTTATACACCATAATTTCTAGTCCTTCGTAGTTGGATTGTCAATTTATGTAGCTCGACACTCTCAGGTATACCCCTTAAAATCAGTTGCTTTAAATTTTTTTAACAAACATATTTCAGCAAGAAAAGAGTGGGAGTGCAAAGCAAAAATGAGAAACGTTAAATTGCAAGTTTATCCACTGAGAATAATTTAATGCTACATAGTTTGATTAGAAATTACATAGTAAATGAAAATAAATGCATTTATTAACACTATTTATTTTATCACACAATTTTTCCGCTGATGTACTAAAAGTGCAGAAGATGCTAAAGTTAGCATGAGTCCCCTGAATTTATGCAAATTCTGAATTGTGAGCCAACAAAAAGGACAGTCACGTGATTAGCTTACTGGAAATCATCTGGGGCCAAAAACACATTCGGCTGGATCTCGCCGATGGAATCGGAATTTTCACATATTATGCGTGCCAAGCTGGTTTTACGAATTTCATGCAGTTGTTCTAAAAAATATTCTAATATGTTCTAAACAACTAAAAAAATGTACATAAACAATGAGCTAATGTAAATAAGAGATTTAATGGTATTTAATGGTGCTAATGAGATTTATTTCAATCTAATTAAGTTAACAATTTCATTCCTGAATTTTTCAAAATTGCAAAAGTCCTGTGACTGGGATTTAATCTGTCACCATAGACTGGGTCTGCACCTGCGCCATAAGGACAGCTTTTGACCTGTACTGTCACGCCTAGCCACTCGGCCACCGGCTCTCTTCACTCGGATACCTACCGAAGGTATCTTTGTGAAGGAAATGAATCTGCAAAACATCAGGCCGACAGGTTTCACTAGTGTGAGATAGTGCACTTTGCCTCAGATGTAACCAGTATGCAGGAAAGGGTTAATATGGGTTAATATGACTTGTGAAAAGGCTTATTGTTGAAAAAGTAAACTATGAAAATTTCTTCACAAAGTTTGTCATATACTTAATTCAAGTCTGAATGAACATCTTGTAACGTACTGTGGACGTATAAAACAAAGGAGTTTGTAAACGCAGGTTCGTGAACGCAGTAATAGTGCTCCATTAAAATAAGACAATCTAAGGGCCTATTCCTTTACCGGATTAAAGGGTTAATTATAATCGGACTAAACGGTATAAAAATTATGCTGAAAAATGCCATTCCAAAACCTCTGGATTAAACGGACGTAACAGTTAGCGCGCTGTTTTTTAATCGAACTAACCGGAATTGTAACTATGCACGCTAATGTTAAGCGTGCATGTTAGTGGTACATAGTTTTGGAATGGGGTCAGACTAAAATTAAATGCTAATTTTAAATCGTTTAGTCCGTTTAACCCGATTTGCCATTCCAAAATCTCGAACTAAAATAAGTCCAGTCCGTTTAATCCGGTAAAGGAATTGGCCCTAAGACTCCTGAATATTAGGAACAGTACATAATGGGAAAAGTATGCCACTCTTCCCATTGGCCAGCATACCTAGTAGCAGGGCAGATGCGTTGCGCATTAGCGACCAAAATTCCATATTGGTACTAGGGCGCAAACGGGCCCTCCAAGTACCCAAATGGGCACGTTCTAAATTTAAAACGACTTTTCAACAAATCCATCAGCGAATCAGATTTGGCTCCGCCCACAAGCAAGCTACTGTAATCTCACGTTGTGGGCAGAGCTAAAAGGCAGTTCCACTCTGATTGGCTGATGACTTTGACATAGTATCTCATTTGGGTAAGGGTCATGTTTGGGCACATACCCTTTTTGGCCACTAATGTGCATTACGCACATCAACCGCGCTGCCAAACTGGCCAATGGGAACAGGGTCCTCCTACTCTTTCCATTCTGTACTCTTGATATTAGGTAATAGTGATTTGCACTGGTCATCATGGATCATACCTTGGGTGAAGGCGGATGGGTAGAAGAAGTTTTCATACCAGAAGCGATCGGCGCGTCTGGTGTTGTGAAACTGACGGGCGACGAGACAGGCGAGGGTGGGGCCCAGCACGGCGCCAGGGATGGGGGGCTCTAGCAGACCTCCCACAAACAGGTCCACGTCAGCCACCTCGCTGCAACACTGCATACACTCTACTATAGTCATTTGTTGTCCTATTCCATAGTATTGCGCAAACTTTTATGGCCTTTTGCAATAATTAAATTCATTCATTCATTCGGTCACCAATAAAAAGTGTCAAACCCTAACGATGACACTGACTGTTCTCTTAACCTCTAGCAGTTGGTAAGGATAGCCTAAAGCCCGGTTCATACTTGTCCTTAAGAACACAGGGACAGGGATAAAGACAATTTTTGGTCAGCTATTGTGCAACTTTGGCCAAATCGTTGCGTCTAACTATTTCCATACGAGTTTTACTTGACCTAAACATCTTTTTTTTAAAATGGCTCATTAATTTGGCCGTGTAGCTTTCTTGAAACTGCTTAAGGACTAATTGATAGGGACAAGGATAAGGACGAGTATGAACCGGGCTTAAGGTACCACAGCCTGGGGTAGTGACGTGCCTGTAGTGCTGACTGAGCTGGTCAGTGATGTTGGGCTGGGCCAGCTCGACCTGGAGATCGTCCCAGGAGGAGACGGGGCGTAGAGCGCACAGCTCCCTCCAGGCCGTATATCCGGGCAGGCCGTGGTCTCTACCCATCTGCAGGATTACGCTGACCAGATCCAGGCCTAGCTCGCCCACGCCTGCCCGCAGGAACGAGTGCTGCAAGTCCTCCGTGAACCACAGACCCGGCAGCGCCATCTCAGAGCCAACTAGGAATCTTAAACATTGCATCTCCACACAGTCAACAGCATCAAGCTAATAGGCAGTATATAATTAATTGCAAACATGGCCTATGTACATAGCACGCTAATAGTAGACTTTAGTGTTGTAAATGAGAATTAGGACCTACCTATGAGACTCGGGGGCTGTGGTATAGTACTGTAGTGGTAGCATGCTTGACTTCGAAGCAGGCGGCCCGGGTTCGATTCCCGGCGGCTCCATTTCTTTCATTCTTTCTAAACTGGGGCCTCCTATTTCTTTCAACATTAGTACTATAATTCACTGCAAGACTAGTGTCCAAATATACATATATTGAATGGCGTGATGTTTGTTGTGTCAGCAAGGAAGCTGTTGTCTGGCAGAGTGAGTGTGAGTGGAGGAGTGAGGAGTACCAACCAACCTGATGAATCCATCGACCCGGTCGCGGAAGTAGAGGGAGGATGGGTTGAGCCAGGCGTCCCGGAGGAAGGTGGTCTCGGTGCGCTGGCCCCGGTGGTCGATGGCCTTGAGCTCAGCGGGCAGCGAGGAGTAGAACCACAGGCCCGCCGCACTCGCGAACCCGTTCAGCACGCTCGGATTGGCCTAAAGCACAACACTCACTCCACTGCCACTCACTCATCTGTCAACCAACGCACACACCTCATGTGTTGTAAACGAGAATTAGGGCCTATCAGACTCGGGGGCTGTGGTGTAGTGGTAGCATGCTTGACTTCAAAGCAGGCTAGCAGGGTTCGATTCCCGGCGCCTTCATTTCTTTCATTCTTTCTAAGCCTCCTCTTTCTTTCAACACATGCATGGAGGCCCGGTCACCTGTATGTCGTAGTCTGAGTAGTATCCGGTGGCGAGCGGCAGCAGGGAGTGGCGTCGGGCGTACTCCGGGCCCACGAGCAGCGGCAGAAACTCGGAGTAGGTGATGTGCTGCAGCTGGGCGCCCACAATCCGCCGCGTCTGCAGGAACACACGCTCGTCATCCCAGTGATCATTCAGCGCCTAAAACACACACACACACACTTCATACATTACACTGTGTTACTGTGTTCCGGGTTCCCTGTTGTTATGAAGAAGGAGTGTGCTGTACTTTGAGTCGGTGTGCGATGCTGTTGTGGTGTCTGAGCCAGAGGGTGTGCAGGGCGGCATTGGTGGGCAACAAGTTGGTGGAGGCCGCGCCTGCAACACAACACAACCATGCATGGTACATATCACACTGTATATACTCTGATAACCATCACACACACACACACAACACATGAGTGAGTATACCTGACTTAAAACAGGGCTTGTTGTTGGGTCTGAGACAGGGCGTGTTCCCTCCCTCCACGGGCAACTCCCTCGTGCCCACGCCCACAGGAACCACGGCACTCAACAGCTTGCCTTCAACACAAATAACAAAAAATAACCTGCGGGATAATAAAGTGGAGACTGAAAAACATTTGCTGCTGCTGCTCTTTGCAGTTTACTTTCAAGAAATTTCAAAAGTGTCCGTAAGGCTATACGTCCGTCTTTGCGTATTTCTGTTTTGTGATATGGCTCAAGTGTTTGTGTATATGTATGCAATATCCACTATGCACCGTCCTTGTCCCTGAGCTGCTTGGAGAGTGTCTTGGTGCTGCCGTACAGTCCGCTGCCGTCCAGAAAGGCCGTGGCCAGGTTCATCTGCTGGCGAGCCCCTGCAACACACACAACCACACTCAGGGCGCACAAGGATGATAAAATTGTCACCCAACGGCACACTTCTGGCGCCGTATTCTCAAAATTACCTGCAGGTAAAGTTAGGCTAACTTTACCCACAGGTACATAAGATGAAGGTAAAGTCGTATTCTCTAACAATGACTAAAGCCATTTTGATAGTTAAGTTTACCTTTAATATTCGGGCCAGAAAATTTGCTTCATAATGTTTCGCAGCTAAATTTAATGTATCGTGCAAATTTTTACCCTCAACCATCGACGCTAACCTTCTTTTCAACTTTGATTTTGCCTTTAATTACCCACAACTTTACCTTCACCTTACCTGAGGGTAAAGTTAGCCTAACTTTACCTGCAGGTAATTTTGTGAATACAGCCCCAAGTAACGCGGGTAGCTAAAACAATTTACGACCCGCGAATGCTGAAAAATTTACCACGTATACATGTATGTATTTAGGTATTTACATCATTCCAATTTACAACAAAAACTATTTACACAACCAAGACAATATATATTATGATAGGATATCCGATATCGTTCCTACATTACTCTTGGTATTGACATAACCAATCGGAAACTCTCGCTAGAGCGCGATAGCCAGAGTCTCGCCTTCTTGTGATGCTAATTGGGATCAAATAAATAGTCCTCTGCAAGCACGATCGTACGACAAAATTTGGGTTACGGTAGCATTCATTCAATGGACTAAACTAATTCATTTTAGTTACACATTAAACGGAATGGCCACTCTGATGTTTAGCAAGACTATGCAAAACTGGGGAAAACTTAAAAACACAAAACTTAGGTAAGAGGGGCCACCCCCTAGGTCAAAAATCAAGGTTCTCAATTTGTGCTTGTTTCCACATAGGTAATGTAGGTACTCGTAGGTACAGGTAGGGCTGGGCACGGTTACACGGTACGAACCGTGTACACGCGTGTAACCGTGTACACGCTAAGCTTAGCGTGTACACGGTTAAGGGTCACTATCCGCGGTTACTTGGCGGTTACAGCGTGTACACGTTAAGACACAGTAACCGCGGATAGTGTAACCGTTTACTCCAAATGGATAGTGTAACCGGTTACACTAAACAGATAATGTAACCGGTTACTCTAAACGGATAGTGTAAACGGTTACTCTAAACGGATAGTTAAGAAATTATGTCCGTTTGGGCTGCTGGATTTCTGTAAACTAGCTTTCAACCGTGCGCAAGTGTTTTGCCGCGTGTGTTACTTCATATACACATATTGTGTATGCAAGCTTTGTTCTTCAAGATATATAAAGGCATTTATGTATACTGACAGCTCAGCATTGTCCCAGTAGCTCAAATGGTAGCTCGCTGGTCTGCAGATCTAGAGATGGGTGGTTCGCCATCTTCTGTGGGTCATTCTAAAATGCTGATGCTGTCTACTGTCTAGTGTCTAGTAAAGAATCCCCTTCTGCTTCTTGACGTTTAATAACCGTTTAGTAGTATGTAGGAACCGTGTAACCGTTTAGTAACCACGTAACCGTTTACACGGTTACCAACGTGTAACCGTGTAACCGTGTACACGGTTACTATCCGTGTAAACGGTTACACAGATAATTAGCGTGTACACGCGGATACTAGCAGTAACCGTTAGTTAACGTGTACACGCGGTTACTAGCCTTCGAAACTAACCGTGTACCTACGAGGATAGTGATTTTGTAACCGTGCTCAGCCCTAGGTACAGGTATGTACTATGTAGCATGTATGTACATTATCTTATGTATGTTATTCCTCTTCGCATGTATATATGTTAGTCTCCTTTAACCTCTACCTCAGATAAGATCAATCAACTTAGAAGGTATACTTTTGGTTCTGTAGTGAACTAGGTATACATATCTATACAGTTGGGGCTAGGGCTGGATACCCAGTTGGGGCTGGGACTGGTCCTGGGGTTTACCCAGATGGAGCTGGGGCTGGCACTGGATTTTACCCACACCCAATTTTTCAAAAGGATTGAAGTACAGTCTTGGCCAGAAATAGTGTCTCTTCGTCTTCGCGAAGGCGAAGATGCGAAGGCCCTTCGCGAATTCGCGAATATTAAATTAGAGCGAAGGCAAAACTGAATTATTTGCAGCTCAGTGTGTCAAGGCCCAGTGTAGCTACATATGCGTGAAATACGTAACGCTACGTGCATTTACGCTTATGTGCATAAGCAGGCTGACCCCTACGACGGAATGTGAGAAAGAGACACTAATTATTACCGGGAAATATTCGCGAAGTCGCGAAGAAAAGGTATTCGCTTTCGCGAAAAAAGGCACCCTAGTTATGGCCGGGACTGTACCCATATTGTCAAGAAGACAGTCACAATAACAGACATGATACATACAATAAGTTTGCCTTTGCTCCGCAAATGGTGGGTCTAAGGGTCTCGGTAAAATCCAGCTCCAGCCCCAGCCCCAGCCCCAACCCCAAGTGGGTAAAACCAAGAGTACATAATAGGAAGAGTATGACACTCTCCTTATTATGCCTAGCAGTGCGCGTCCAATGCGGAGCGCGAAATAGGCCGTTTATGTACGGTTTTGAGGGGCCGGGTACCCCCCCTCAACTGAAGACCCCGTACTCAACTGGGGGGGGGGGTACCTCCCCTCAAAACGATACCCCGTACTCAACTGTGGGGGGGTACCCCCCCCCCCCCCCTGAAAACCGTACATAAACGGCTATTTCGTGCTCCGCATTGAACGCACGCCCGAAGGCATAATAGGAAGAGTGTCATACTATTCCTATTATGTACTCTTGGTAAAACCCAGCCCCAGCAGCGACTGGGTAAAATCCAGCCCCAGCCCCAACTGGGTAAAATCCAGCCCCGGCCCCAACTGTGTAATATCCAGCCCCAGCCCCAAATGGGTAAAATCCAGCCCCAGCCCCAAATGGGTATAATCCAGCCCCAGCCCCAACTGGGTAGTGGGTAGCCAGCCCCAGCCCCAAATGGGTAAAATTTAGCCCCAGCCCCATCTGGGTACATAAAATCCAGCCCCAGCGCCAACTGGATCCAGCCCCAGCCCCAACTGAGTAAAATCCAGCCCCAGCGCCAGCACCAGCCTCAGCTCCGGCCCCCAGTGGGCGTGGGCGAAGCGAAAGCCAGCACCGCTATCAAGTAGTCGAAACTTCGATTTTGATACACCTTCAGCTAGGCGTGCCACTGGTTAGTGGTAGGTCGAAAATTACATATTGCTAGATTTTCAATTTTACACAGTTGCGGCTAGAGCTGGATTATCTATTTTGTAGGGCTATTTTACCCAACATGGGGGCGGGGCTGGATTTTACCCACTGCGACATTTGGGGCTGGGGCTAGGTTTTACCCAGTTGGGGCCGGGGCCGGGGCTGTATTTTACCAACACCACAAATGGTCGGCGACCCAACAAAATTACTATGCATTAAAATAAAATACAAAACAAAAACTTCGACGAGGGTGGGATTCGAACCCACGCGGGGAAACCCCAATGGATTAGCAGTCCATCGCCTTAACCACTCGGCCACCTCGTCACATCAGCAGGCTGCATAGACTGCCATTATAAACCCAACGGAGACAGAAACACACGCATCCTATGTATAGATCCACACTCACATACACACGCACGCACACACGCGCAATGTGTACACACACACACATACACACATATGTATTTATACACATACCTAGTGCACAGCCATTGGTGGGAGCAGGCGAGGTGCGCGCGTAGGAGAGACAGCTGAGGTGGCCTCTGTAGAACTGGTCTGATTGGTTGACGGGGATGGGGAAGCACTCGGGCTCACGAACGGCTGACTCCGCACAACAGTTCAGCACAGACAACTCTGCGTCGCCTACAAATATATAAAGCTGTCTGAACATAAATTGTCGTCTGATTCCGTGGTGTAGCGGTTATCACGTCTGCCTAACACGCAGAAGGTCCCCGGTTCGATCCCGGGCGGAATCATCTTTTGATTTTTCCTTTTTATTTTTTGCGTCTGAATAATTAATTATTAATTAAACTTATTTTATTGTCAATTAAATTTAATTTACCTAATTTGACATCAACTGACAGTCGTTTTTAGTATTTTGTAAAATCTAAAGCTCGAAGGCTGAAGAAACAACGCCCGGCCTAAAATTTATAGAAAACTGGTCGGTCAGAATCAGAAATAGGAAATCTATTAAAATAGCTTTTTTCAATGCTGATTTCAAAAGTGCTCGTTTAAATGTTAGAATGAAGTCATGAACCCACTGAATGGACTATTGCCGAAAATTTTGGACAGGTAAGGAAGGATCATTGCGGTCACCTGGAACAACAACCGGCTAACTTCATTTTTTGAAAAAATGGAGTTACATAAGTAGCTACTTTTGTACAATCGATGATGCTCTATCCAGTGGTGCTAATTTTGGGCGTAAACTTGCATGTTGTGCGAAGATAGAGCAGCTTTTCAGCTGGCCGGTTGTTGCACTTTTTTCGTACACGTTGAATTTGGTGAAATACTTTTTAGTTACAACAGTTAGCGCTATACTTTTTTCGAAACTCATTAGGTAGTACCTTCTACTTATGTCTGTGCCAAATTAGAGCATTCATGATGTCAGCGTAAATTCTTGGTGCATCAGGTTAGAAAGCGGCTAACTGTTGATCTTCATCATGTATGTATGTGTCAGTGCAACAGGCGGGCACCGGCCAAACCATCAAACATGTGTAAAATTTGTGCTGCAATAACAACCGGCCAACTGCAGATGAGAGTTTTAAGATTGCTTTGGAAAAATTGTCAGTTAAAGCTGTTGAAATTTTACACAAAAATAGAACAAAAGTTGAGGTTTAATTTAAGCTACTGCTTGTAAAAAATGGTTGAATAAATGCTGGATCAAAATGCTGCAAACTTTAAAGTCGATTTTCTCATTTTCAACTTTTTGTAAGTTAGCCGGTTGTTGTTCTAGGGGACCGATTGGGTCTTTTCTGTGATTCCCCCACATCTTTACCTTTAACTCCAAAAAAAGTTAGAGGTAACTTTAACTGTGAATTTAACTTAAATGAAGATGTTTTTAGGTACTTTTTGCCCTAGGGTACCTAGTCCTCTACATCCGTTGTAGACCGGTCACGCAAGTAGCCGAGCCGGCCAGCTCCATCCGGCTGACCGGCGAAGCGGTAGAAATTTTGGAAAAAAACTAATTTATCCAAATCCAGTGTCATTTCGGCTAAACTTTTAGCTTGCCGGACTGTTATGTCGTCCCAATTTGGTCGAACGGTCCAAGACAGGGGTGGACACGGATCGTTGGTTGGGCTGGGTCAGAAAATTTGAGCCGTGGGTAGACCCGCCAATACTCACTGCAGACTGCGGGGGTCGCATATTTTTTCTGACCCACGAAACCTGAAAAAATAGTCTAATACCTGTGGCCTGAGGCAGGTGCGTGAGGTCGTCGTAGATGAATTGGGCCCAGTGAGCCAGCAGCAGGGAAAAGGGAGAGAGGGGGCGGGCAGGGGAGGTGGAGACCAGGGACAGGCTCAGTTCGCGCACGGGGGGCAGAGGGGCGCCAGACACCGAGCGGCGGGGGGACATCACGCCTAACAATAGACCCTAGTTTAGTGACATCTTGCCCTGCTGCAAATAGGACATTATGTACTATGACAGATTATTACATTCGCATATTTTAAAGGATTAATGAAGACACTATTCAAAACTTAAACAAGTTAAAACGCATTCGCAGGAGAATGCCATTAAGTACCATCGGCGTATTGCGGCGGGAGGGCCCTTTGCAGTGGCTGGTATACGGCGCCCCAGAGTGGCTGGTTGACGTTGTTGCAGTATCCGGAGAACATGCGGAACTCCCCGGGGACGCAATCAGTGATGGGGTTGCGCGGACAGAGGCCCGGCAGATCGGTGCCCCCCAGCGCCACCGCGGCCAGCCCCCCCGGCTCCAGCTGGCCGAAGCTGATCAGTCTGCTGGACGCCTCCTGCGCGATCAAGGCCGAGTAGCTCAGCTCGCGAGCGTGGGACACTGTGCTGCGCAGGGACGCCAGCAGACGCTCGGACTTGCGCGCCTCTAAAACCACAAACAGTATAAAAGATAATATACCCAGGGCCTATTCCTTTACCGGATTAAAGGGTTAGTTTTAATCGGACTAAACGGTTTAAAAATTAAGCTTAAAAATGCCATTCCAAAACCTGCTGATTAAACAAACGTAACTTTTAGCGCGCTGCTTTTTAGTCGGACTAAACGGACTTAACTATGCACGCTAATGTTAAGCGTGCATGTTAAATCCGTTTAGTCCAACTCGTGTAGTCCGATTTGCCATTCCTTACCCTCGGACTAAAATAAGTCCAGTCCTTTTTATCCGGTAAAGGAATAGGCCCCTAGACACCAATTTCTTTTAAAAAACCGTGCTAATTCTCAGTACTATGAATGTAGTATCGTATAGCAAAGAATGGCGAGGACATGGTACAGTAAAGGTCACTAGACAGAAATTTGCAAGTACTCTAAAATATTACTCAGGGATGTAAATGAAACTGGACTGAAACGTCATCCTTTTATATATATTGTTACGCTATCTACGTTATCTTTGTGCCTATGTAGCTGCCGTTCTTAAGTCCGGTTCATTCTCGTCCTTATCCTTGTCCCTATCATGTTGTCCTTGTGCAGTTGCATGAAACGACATGGCCAAATGAGCCAATGTCTGGGCACAAAGAAATTTTGGCCCAGTTCAATCGGAATACCAAAAGTTAGACGAAACCATAATGTGAATAGTGAACACTGTAGTACTGTACAATGGCTGAGCGAAGTTAGTCTTTGTCCCTGTCCCTATGTCCTGAAGGACATAACCTGGTAGCACCACATCAAATCAAATGAGTTTTGAGAAGCCCACATCAAATCAAATCAATTGGTTTTCGAGAAGCTCACCTCACATCAAATCAAATCAAATTAATTGAAAATGGGTCGCATCAAAACAACCATACCTGGTGCTCTATGGCTGGGCGGGCGTGTCCTGTTGAACAGCGCGTCGATGGCCTTGTGTGCGTCCCGGACCGCGATCTGCACCAACTCCGCCCGCAGCCGTTCCGCGCCACTGCTCAGCTGAAGCACACGCACACACACACACTCACACAACTCTCAGCACAATCCCCCCCCAACACACTATCCTACAATCCATATCATATCATGTCTACTGTGTAGTCCACTTAATGGTAACGTCACCAGTAGGGGTCATAGCAAGAGTACATAATAGCAAGATTATGTATATGACACTCTTCCTAAGGGGCTTGCATCCACTGCAGAGCGCAAAGTCGCCCTTTTTTCTCGGTTTGGACTCCTTTGGAGGGGGGTGTATCCTCATGGCAAAACGTTGTGCAGCCGGCCGCAGACTTGGTTGATTTAGATGTTTACTG
>JASANF010005804.1:0-30353 GCA_030248245.1 Trissonchulus sp. WLG1_4
AGTTTCTTTTTATTGACATCTCAATGCACCTATCTAACGCCTTTCTGCCTTCTAAAACCACGTTCCGGTCGGCAAAGTGATAGTGACGCTTCGCCGTTTTGTCTGTGTAAACTAGGTAAGTGGAAACGAGCTCCGCTTGCTTATTTAGCTCTGGGTCGTTCCTAGTGCAGCTGGTGAAGGCGTGGCGAGCGTCGTTTGCTGTGTATAGTCTCTGGCAACCTACAAACTTTTGGATGCGCTGGACACTGCGAGTCGCTTCGGTCATTTGCTTTTCTTAGGCACCTTACATCAAACTCGTGTGTCAGTTGGTGCCCTCAGGCCGTCCGTGTGTCAGCAGGCGTCAAGGAGGACGATGAAAAAAATAAGGTGTGTTTTTGAACTGCCAAAGGCCCACTGACCACTATTTCTTACCCTACGTTTGCATAGATGTCGTCATAATACTCACAGTTCGCTTGGTATGTTTTAGTGGCTTTGTTAACTATAGATTCCATTTGGAAGTCTCTATGGTTGCCCCATTTCAAGCCGTCCAGGTAGTCCTGCAGTCTTTTTATGAGTATTTTTGTGTCTGCCTCGCCTTTGAATTTCAACCTCAGTATGCAAATATGCTTAATTGCCTCAAGGATCAAGTGCTCTTTCCTAAGGCTACGCTGCCTAAGTAACCATAAATCATATAGAGATCTTAGCATAAACTTATTATCTTTTTCTGGAAACTGTGAATTTATTTCCGCAATTTGCTTCTGCCAAGGCGGAGAGTTGTTGAGCTGGACATTAAATGCGCCTATAACTAAACTAAATAACTTTTTTCTTTGGGTTATCAAATTTGAGACTATCACTAAAACTAATGCCACTAATGTTTGATTGATTTGTTGAGCAGCTCGTCCAGATTGTTGTAATCGTGGTATAGAACGGACTGACGTAGACAACGCTCTAATTCCTGATCTAACGCTGCCAGCAACTAATGGTGAACTGGGATCTAAGGTACTTTGCTCGACTGGCCTATCGACTAAAACATAACTGGTGTCAACCCATTCACTGGTGTCTATAACCCTTTGTTCTGTTCGCTCATGTTGTTTGTCTGGTTCTTGCGATTCGTGTGTTTCTGTCTGTTGTGCTTCTTCTTGCGATTCGTGTGTTTCTGTCTGTTGTGCTTCTTCTTGCTGATCGTGTGTTTTTGTCTGTTGTGCCTCTTCTTGCTGATCGTGTGGGTCATCTAGTTTCTATAAGTTAGAGTTTCTATATAAACTATAAGTAGAGTTTTTAACTGAAAAAGAATAAACCTAGTCAAAAAATAAAAAATCTGGTATCAAACTACTAAATATACCTAGCATGCCTTTTGAACCACGATGGTTTGAGGATACTGGCCGCTGGAGATGGTTAGGGGCTTGTAAAAAAAGCTAAGGGTAAGAGTATAAAGGTATAAAGTTCTTCGGAACGGGGCGGGGAAGCGGCCGTACTGCTGGTTTCGAATCGTAATAAGTGTTAAAATTGGCCCCAAGTGGCCACTTCGAAAAATTAAGAACAATAGAAGTGGCCACATAAGAGGTCACCCCGGGGTCGCAATTGGAAACTTAGTCCAATTGAAAAATTGAAACAAAAGACTTTATCAAAACAACTTCAATAACAACAAACACCAAAGGGAAAAAATATTTTTTTCCCTTTGCTCCGTAGCAAAAAACTATGTAGCTTACCAGATTTAGCTTAACGAAAGCTGCAAAATTATATAAAAAAATGTATTTAAAAATTATAAGCATTTAACAGTTAAGCTTAATTAAAGTTTTAAGCTAGATAAAAAGCTACTTACTCAACACATGTACGTTGTACAAAGATGCTATATATACCACTTGAAAGCTTTTATTGCGCTTTAACATGAGCTATAAAACATCTGTGTAGCTTTTACCCAGCCAGAAAAAATTTGAGAGGGGCTTTCATAGGTGGGGCTCGTAAAATGGCCCACTTTTAGAGTATCAACTTAAAATTTTTTAAGCTACGTGGTAGATATCTCAGTACTTTTTATTGAGCTGTATAGAGCAATAGAGAAGCTTTAAAATGAGCCATGTATGACCTTTGTAGCTTCATTATGGCCGGAGTAATTAAAAATTCCTACACCAGGAGAAAAACCCTACTTATAAGACTCATACTAAAAAATTTCATGCTATATAACAAATAACTGATATACATGATGATATACTGATGATACATACATGATATACTGATATACTGATAACTGTATAGCTGGAAATTTTTTAAATACAAACTTCATAAGAGGAGTTTTTACCTGAAAAAGAATAAACCTAGTCAAAAAATAAAAAATCTAGTATCAAACTACTAAATATATCTAGCATACCTTTTGAACCACGATGGCTTGAGGATCCTGGCCGCTGGAGATGGTTAGGGGCTTGTAAAAAAAGCAAAGGGTAGGAGTATAAAGGTATAAAGTTCTTCGGAGCGGGGCGGGGAAGCGGCCGTACTGCTGGTTTCGAATCATAATAAGTGTTAAAATTGACCCCAAGTGGCCACTTCGCAAAATTAAGAACAATAGAAGTAGAAGTGGAGAGTTGTTGAGCTGGACAGGAAATGCGCCTATAACTAAAATAAATAACTCTTTTTTTCTTTGGGTTATCAAATTTGAGACTATCACTAAAACTAATGCCAATAATGTTTGGTTGATTTGTTGAGCAGCTCGTTCCAGGTCCAGATTATTGTAATCGTAGTGTAGAACGGACTGACGTAGACAACGCTCTAATTCCTGATCTAACGCTGCCAGCAACTAATGGTGAACTGGGATCTAAGGTACTTTGCTCGACTGGCCTATCGACTAAAACATAACTGGTGTCAACCCATTCACTGGTGTCTATAACCCTTTGTTCTGTTCGCTCATGTTGTTTGTCTGGTTCTTGCGATTCGTGTGTTTCTGTCTGTTGTGCTTCTTCTTGCGATTCGTGTGTTTCTGTCTGTTGTGCTTCTTCTTGCTGATCGTGTGTTTTTGTCTGTTGTGCCTCTTCTTGCTGATCGTGTGGGTCATCTAGTTTCTATAAGTTAGAGTTTCTATATAAACTATAAGTAGTTTTTAACTGAAAAAGAATAAACCTAGTCAAAAAATAAAAAATCTGGTATCAAACTACTAAATATACCTAGCATGCCTTTTGAACCACGATGGTTTGAGGATACTGGCCGCTGGAGATGGTTAGGGGCTTGTAAAAAAAGCTAAGGGTAAGAGTATAAAGGTATAAAGTTCTTCGGAACGGGGCGGGGAAGCGGCCGTACTGCTGGTTTCGAATCGTAATAAGTGTTAAAATTGGCCCCAAGTGGCCACTTCGAAAAATTAAGAACAATAGAAGTGGCCACATAAGAGGTCACCCCGGGGTCGCAATTGGAAACTTAGTCCAATTGAAAAATTGAAACAAAAGACTTTATCAAAACAACTTCAATAACAACAAACACCAAAGGGAAAAAATATTTTTTTCCCTTTGCTCCGTAGCAAAAAACTATGTAGCTTACCAGATTTAGCTTAACGAAAGCTGCAAAATTATATAAAAAAATGTATTTAAAAATTATAAGCATTTAACAGTTAAGCTTAATTAAAGTTTTAAGCTAGATAAAAAGCTACTTACTCAACACATGTACGTTGTACAAAGATGCTATATATACCACTTGAAAGCTTTTATTGCGCTTTAACATGAGCTATAAAACATCTGTGTAGCTTTTACCCAGCCAGAAAAAATTTGAGAGGGGCTTTCATAGGTGGGGCTCGTAAAATGGCCCACTTTTAGAGTATCAACTTAAAATTTTTTAAGCTACGTGGTAGATATCTCAGTACTTTTTATTGAGCTGTATAGAGCAATAGAGAAGCTTTAAAATGAGCCATGTATGACCTTTGTAGCTTCATTATGGCCGGAGTAATTAAAAATTCCTACACCAGGAGAAAAACCCTACTTATAAGACTCATACTAAAAAATTTCATGCTATATAACAAATAACTGATATACATGATGATATACTGATGATACATACATGATATACTGATATACTGATAACTGTATAGCTGGAAATTTTTTAAATACAAACTTCATAAGAGGAGTTTTTACCTGAAAAAGAATAAACCTAGTCAAAAAATAAAAAATCTAGTATCAAACTACTAAATATATCTAGCATACCTTTTGAACCACGATGGCTTGAGGATCCTGGCCGCTGGAGATGGTTAGGGGCTTGTAAAAAAAGCAAAGGGTAGGAGTATAAAGGTATAAAATTCTTCGGAGCGGGGCGGGGAAGCGGCCGTACTGCTGGTTTCGAATCATAATAAGTGTTAAAATTGACCCCAAGTGGCCACTTCGCAAAATTAAGAACAATAGAAGTAGAAGTGGAGAGTTGTTGAGCTGGACAGGAAATGCGCCTATAACTAAAATAACTCTTTTTTTCTTTGGGTTATCAAATTTGAGACTATCACTAAAGCTAATGCCAATAATGTTTGGTTGATTTGTTGAGCAGCTCGTTCCAGGTCCAGATTATTGTAATCGTAGTGTAGAACGTACTGACGTAGACAACGCTCTAATTCCTGATTTAACGCTGCCAGCAACTAATGGTGAACTAGGATCTAAGGTACTTTGCTCGACTGGCCTATCGACTAAAACATAACTGGTGTCAACCCATTCACTGGTGTCTATAACCCTTTGTACTGTTCGCTCATGTTGTTTGTCTGGTTCTTGCGATTCGTGTGTTTCTGTCTGTTGTGCTTCTTCTTGATCGTGTGTTTTTGTCTGTTGTGCCTCTTCTTGCTGATCGTGTCGGTCATCTAGTTTCTTTTTTTTGACATCTCAATGCACCTATCTAACGCCTTTCTGCCTTCTAAAACCACGTTCCGGTCGGCAGTGATAGTGACGCTTCGCCGTTTTGTCTGTGTAAACTAGGTAAGTGGAAACGAGCTCCGCTTGCTTATTTAGCTCTGGGTCGTTCCTAGTGCAGCTGGTGAAGGCGTGGCGAGCGTCGTTTGCTGTGTATAGTCTCTGGCAACCTACAAACTTTTGGATGCGCTGGACACTGCGAGTCGCTTCGGTCATTTGCTTTTCTTAGGCACCTTACATCAAACTCGTGTGTCAGTTGGTGCCCTCAGGCCGTCCGTATGTCAGCAGGCGTCAAGGAGGACGATGAAAAAAATAAGGTGTGTTTTTGAACTGCCAAAGGCCCACTGACCACTATTTCTTACCCTACGTTTGCATAGATGTCGTCATAATACTCACAGTTCGCTTGGTATGTTTTAGTGGCTTTGTTAACTATAGTTTCCATTTGGAAGTCTCTATGGTTGCCCCATTTCAAGCCGTCCAGGTAGTCCTGCAGTCTTTTTATGAGTATTTTTGTGTCTGCCTCGCCTTTGAATTTCAACCTCAGTATGCAAATATGCTTAATTGCCTCAAGGATCAAGTGCTCTTTCCTAAGGCTACGCTGTCTAAGTAACCATAAATCATATAGAGATCTTAGCATAAACTTATTATTTTTTTCTGGAAACTGTGAATTTATTTCCGCAATTTGCTTCTGCCAAGGCGGAGAGTTGTTGAGCTGGACATTAAATGCGCCTATAACTAAACTAAATAACTTTTTTTCTTTGGGTTATCAAATTTGAGACTATCACTAAAACTAATGCCACCAATGTTTGGTTGATTTGTTGAGCAGCTCGTCCAGATTGTTGTAATCGTGGTATAGAACGGACTGACGTAGACAACGCTCTAATTCCTGATCTAACGCTGCCAGCAACTAATGGTGAACTGGGATCTAAGGTACTTTGCTCGACTGGCCTATCGACTAAAACATAACTGGTGTCAACCCATTCACTGGTGTCTATAACCCTTTGTTCTGTTCGCTCATGTTGTTTGTCTGGTTCTTGCGATTCGTGTGTTTCTGTCTGTTGTGCTTCTTCTTGCGATTCGTGTGTTTCTGTCTGTTGTGCTTCTTGCTGATCGTGTGTTTTTGTCTGTTGTGCCTCTTCTTGCTGATTGTGTGGGTCATCTAGTTTCTATAAGTTACAGTTTCTATATAAACTATAAGTAGAGTTTTTAACTGAAAAAGAATAAACCTAGTCAAAAAATAAAAAATCTGGTATCAAACTACTAAATATACCTAGCATGCCTTTTGAACCACGATGGTTTGAGGATACTGGCCGCTGGAGATGGTTAGGGGCTTGTAAAAAAAGCTAAGGGTAAGAGTATAAAGGTATAAAGTTCTTCGGAACGGGGCGGGGAAGCGGCCGTACTGCTGGTTTCGAATCGTAATAAGTGTTAAAATTGGCCCCAAGTGGCCACTTCGAAAAATTAAGAACAATAGAAGTGGCCACATAAGAGGTCACCCCGGGGTCGCAATTGGAAACTTAGTCCAATTGAAAAATTGAAGCAAAAGACTTTATCAAAACAACTTCAATAACAACAAACACCAAAGGGAAAAATTATTTTTTTTCCCTTTGCTCCGTAGCAAAAAACTATGTAGCTTACCAGATTTAGCTTAACGAAAGCTGCAAAATTATATAAAAAAATGTATTTAAAAATTATAAGCATTTAACAGTTAAGCTTAATTAAAGTTTTAAGCTAGATAAAAAGCTACTTACTCAACACATGTACGTTGTACAAAGATGCTATATATACCACTTGAAAGCTTTTATTGCGCTTTAACATGAGCTATAAAACATCTGTGTAGCTTTTACCCAGCCAGAAAAAATTTGAGAGGGGCTTTCATAGGTGGGGCTCGTAAAATGGCCCACTTTTAGAGTATCAACTTAAAATTTTTTAAGCTACGTGGTAGATATCTCAGTACTTTTTATTGAGCTGTATAGAGCAATAGAGAAGCTTTAAAATGAGCCATGTATGACCATTGTAGCTTCATTATGGCCGGAGTAATTAAAAATTCCTACACCAGGAGAAAAACCCTACTTCTAAGACTCATACTAAAAAATTTCATGCTATATAACAAATAACTGATATACATGATGATATACTGATGATACATACATGATATACTGATATACTGATAACTGTATAGCTGGAAATTTTTTAAATACAAACTTCATAAGAGGAGTTTTTACCTGAAAAAGAATAAACCTAGTCAAAAAGTAAAAAATCTAGTATCAAACTACTAAATATATCTAGCATACCTTTTGAACCACGATGGCTTGAGGATCCTGGCCGCTGGAGATGGTTAGGGGCTTGTAAAAAAAGCAAAGGGTGGGAGTATAAAGGTATAAAGTTCTTCGGAGCGGGACGGGGAAGCGGCCGTACTGCTGGTTTCGAATCATAATAAGTGTTAAAATTGACCCCAAGTGGCCACTTCGCAAAATTAAGAACAATAGAAGTAGAAGTGGAGAGTTGTTGAGCTGGACAGGAAATGCGCCTATAACTAAAATAAATAACTCTTTTTTTCTTTGGGTTATCAAATTTGAGACTATCACTAAAACTAATGCCAATAATGTTTGGTTGATTTGTTGAGCAGCTCGTTCCAGGTCCAGATTATTGTAATCGTAGTGTAGAACGGACTGACGTAGACAACGCTCTAATTCCTGATTTAACGCTGCCAGCAACTAATGGTGAACTGGGATCTAAGGTACTTTGCTCGACTGGCCTATCGACTAAAACATAACTGGTGTCAACCCATTCACTGGTGTCTATAACCCTTTGTACTGTTCGCTCATGTTGTTTGTCTGGTTCTTGCGATTCGTGTGTTTCTGTCTGTTGTGCTTCTTCTTGATCGTGTGTTTTTGTCTGTTGTGCCTCTTCTTGCTGATCGTGTCGGTCATCTAGTTTCTTTTTTTTGACATCTCAATGCACCTATCTAACGCCTTTCTGCCTTCTAAAACCACGTTCCGGTCGGCAAAGTAATAGTGACGCTTCGCCGTTTTGTCTGTGTAAACTAGGTAAGTGGAAACGAGCTCCGCTTGCTTATTTAGCTCTGGGTCGTTCCTAGTGCAGCTGGTGAAGGCGTGGCGAGCGTCGTTTGCTGTGTATAGTCTCTGGCAACCTACAAACGTTTGGATGCGCTGGACACTGCGAGTCGCTTCGGTCATTTGCTTTTCTTAGGCACCTTACATCAAACTCGTGTGTCAGTTGGTGCCCTCAGGCCGTCCGTGTGTCAGCAGGCGTCAAGGAGGACGATGAAAAAAATAAGGTGCGTTTTTGAACTGCCAAAGGCCCACTGACCACTATTTCTTACCCTACGTTTGCATAGATGTCGTCATAATACTCACAGTTCGCTTGGTATGTTTTAGTGGCTTTGTTAACTATAGTTTCCATTTGGAAGTCTCTATGGTTGCCCCATTTCAAGCCGTCCAGGTAGTCCTGCAGTCTTTTTATGAGTATTTTTGTGTCTGCCTCGCCTTTGAATTTCAACCTCAGTATGCAAATATGCTTAATTGCCTCAAGGATCAAGTGCTCTTTCCTAAGGCTACGCTGCCTAAGTAACCATAAATCATATAGAGATCTTAGCATAAACTTATTATCTTTTTCTGGAAACTGTGAATTTATTTCCGCAATTTGCTTCTGCCAAGGCGGAGAGTTGTTGAGCTGGACATTAAATGCGCCTATAACTAAACTAAATAACTTTTTTTTCTTTGGGTTATCAAATTTGAGACTATCACTAAAACTAATGCCACTAATGTTTGGTTGATTTGTTGAGCAGCTTGTCCAGATTGTTGTAATCGTGGTATAGAACGGACTGACGTAGACAACGCTCTAATTCCTGATCTAACGCTGCCAGCAACTAATGGTGAACTGGGATCTAAGGTACTTTGCTCGACTGGCCTATCGATAGCATTTGATGCGGAAAATTTTATAAAAGCAGCAAGAGCTGTTGTCAGCGCAGATTCGGAGGGGCAGGTGCCGGTTCAAATTAAATTTGGGTAGTAGCCCGGTTACACTGGAAGACGGTACCAGTTTAGGAGTTTTGCGAAACGATTATGCAATTATACCTGTACCGGAAGAGAACAGTACCTCGGTAATAAGTGTAACTACTATATCTAACAGTGTCAAAAGTGAGGTACCAAAATTGCCTAAGGGAGTAGATTTAATTAGTAGTAACGTTACTGAACAGCAAAAAACCGCTCTTATAAAATGCTTGTCAGAAAATTCGGATGTTTTTTCACGAGATAGTGCAGATCTCGGCCGCACAAACCTAGTTAAGCACACTATTGAAGTGGAAGGTGACCCTGTTCAGCAGCGCCCTTACAGAGTACCTCATGCGCAAAAAGCTACCATTGAAAAGCATATCAATGATATGTTAGCACATAATATCATTAGCTCGTCTGCAAGCCCGTGGTCCTCACCAGTTGTGCTTGCAAAGAAAAAAGATGGGTCAGATCGTTTTTGTATCGACTTCAGAAAGTTAAACCTGCTGACCAAACGGGATTGCTTTCCACTTCCACGCATCGACGAAACACTCGATAAACTAGGGGGAGTAGGTTTCTATACAACACTAGACTTGTATAGCGGCTATTGGCAAGTAGAAGTGAGTGAAAAAGACCGTGAAAAAACAGCTTTTGTGACAGATAATGGTCTGTTTGAGTTTAATGTCATGCCGTTTGGGTTGCGGAATGCACCCGCGACATTCCAAAGGCTGATGACAGCGGTCTTAGGTGGTCTTAGCTGGAAATATTGCCTCGTCTACTTAGATGACATTATAATTTTTTCCACTACTTTCAGCGATCACCTGGTACACCTGCAAAACGTTTTCGACTGTTTAAGAAAAGCTAATTTAAAACTAAATGGTAAAAAATGCTCTTTTGCTTGTTCTGAAATCCAGTATTTGGGATACGTTTTAGTAGCGGGACACGGCATTAAGCCCGACGCACAAAAAATTGATGCTATTGTTAGCTTTCCCAAACCCAACTCGGTCAAGCAGCTGCAATCCTTTCTGGGATTGGTGTCCTATTACAGGCGATTCGTGAGGCAGTTAGCTACTTTAGCAGAACCGCTGAACAAGTTAACGCGTAAAGACGCTGAATTTAGCTGGTCAGAAGACTGTGAGAGAGCCTTTGTAGCAATCAAGGAAAAGCTAACAACAGCACCAATTCTAGGATTGCCAAACTTCGCCAAACCTTTCACTGTTTACACCGATGCTAGTAATTTTGGTCTTGGAGCCGTACTGGCCCAAGAAACCGAAAAAGAAGAAAAAACCATAGCATATGCAGGTAGGACATTGAATAAATCCGAGCGAAATTATGCAACTGTGATGCACGAGGCGCTAGGAGTAATTTTTGCTATTCGATATTTCCGACCATATTTGTACGGGAGACCGTTCAAAATTGTAACGGATCATAAACCGTTACAATGGCTCAGAAGCATGAAAAATACTTCTGGAAAACTAGCGAGGTGGAAAAGTATTTTAGAAGAATACGAGATAACTGAAATTCAGTACAGAAAAGGTTCCCTACATGGTAACGCTGACGCGCTTTCACGGCGGCCTGAGACAGACATTACTGTGTCTACTGTGATTACCGCCGAAGCAGCGCACGCAGAAGATAAAAATTTAAGATTTTAAATTTAAATTTAAGTTTAGACCTTTCTGACGAAAAATTTCGAAAATTACAACAGACTGATGCATTCTGCAAACAGATTCGGAAACACTTAAGTGGTGAGCCAGTCTCGTTTCCTCGAGGCGTCAAATCAGCTAAGTTTTTCGAGGAAAATGGCCTGCTATATTGTAGGTCAAGAAGGAAAAATCGGCCTAGGCTAGTGACGCCAGAGAGCTTACAGCATCAGTTGTTGAAAATGTATCATGACTCTCCAATGTCAGGTCATTTAGGCTACGAAAAGACCATGGGGCGACTCATGAAAACCTTTTATTGGGTAAATTTGCCGCAGAGTGTGAAAGATTGGTGTAAATCTTGCCAAATTTGCCAAGGGCGCAAAGAAAACACAATTAAGGGCAAGCCACCACTCCAACCTATCCCGGTTGAAGGACCGTTTGACCGGTTGGGTGTAGATGTGCTAGGCCCATTGAAAACAACAAGAAAGAAAAACCTATTTTTACTAGTTTTTGTCGATTACTTCACAAAATGGCCAGAGGCTTTCGCTGTTCCATCTTGTGAAGCTGAAGTTGTCGCACAAAAATTAGTGGAAGAAATTATGGTTAGACATGGGTGTCCAAAAAGCCTTCTCTCGGACAGAGGGACAAATTTTTTATCTAAGTTGGTAGCCGAAGTAAATAAAATTTTGGGGTGTGAAAAAATTAATACAACTCCCTATCACCCGCAATGCGACGGGTTAACCGAGCGTTTTCATCCAACTCTTTTACGATCCTTTGTTTCAGAAAATGAAAAAGATTGGGATCGATACTTGAATTTCGCTCTGCTAGCTTATCGAACTAGTCGCAATGCTTCTACTGGGTTCTCGCCATTTGAACTAGTATACGGTCGAGAACCTAGGCTACCCGTAGAAGCTGCCCTAAGCAGAGCTGGAAGAAAATACACAGATAAGCGTGATTACATGGCTCAGCTAGTTCAAGGATTAAAGTCGGTACATGAGCAAGCTAAGAAAAATATCGATATAGCGCAACGTTATAAGGCACAATATGACGCCAATGCTAAAACCGTAAGCTATAAAAGCGGAGAGAAGGTTATGCTGAAAATTACCCCCCAAAGTAGCAAAGTTGCGACCTCGATGGAAAGGGCCATACACAGTTCTGGAGCAAACGTCGGCAGTAAACTACAAAATACAAAACGACAAAAAAACAAGCAGAGAAGCCGGTGGTCCACGCAAAAAATTTGAAGCCATATGTTGCACGCACGTAAAACTACATTAAACCTACTGCAGAAGTTAGCCAAGCTTGCATTTGATTGAATGGTTGTGTGTATGAATGAACAACGACTGAATGAAACGTGTGTTTGTATGATCTGACCCGAAATGGACTGACCCTTACTCTAGGACTAGGACTAGGACTTCGTATGACTGAACAACCAGGGTGATTGCGTATGATTGATCTAGTATGAATGAAATGAACTTGAGTGGATCCCTCAGGATGCAGGATAGGCCGAAGTAGATACAGTATTCTGTATGCCAAAGTGTTCTGCAAAGCCTATACCCACCGTTTTGTTGTAGGTTGAGAACTTACCCCCAGATCGCCAGATATCCGAATCAAGATGTTCCAGTCATTCCCTTCATAAGCAGATCGACCAGTTACTCCTGGCTGTCGAATTTCTACCAGTGCCCAATCAAAATGTGGGGTTGTGACTTTTTGTTGGGGGTGGAACAGGTTTATCAGTATGCGAAAGCGTTTGTTGCTAACTCTGAGGAGTTTATGTCTCGAATTTTGAACTGTAATTCTGCGCTGGATTGCAAAAAATTAGGCAAGGACGCAGAAAAATTGCTAACGCGTCGACAGTGGGAATCGGCGAAGATCCCTATAATGTGGGCTTGCCTAATCGCAAAGTTTTCGCAGAATAGCGAACTAGCGCAGAAATTACGTGCAATGGAGAATTCGATCTTGTGCGAAGGGAATGCTCATGATCGATTTTGGGGAATTGGTTTTGCAGAACACGCAATACTTCGTAAGCCTAACCTTGTGCGAACTTCTAGTGGTTTGAATATTCTTGGTCGTATGCTTATGCGTGTGCGAGATTGGCTGAACGATTGCTTTAAGCCTCCTCTACTGATGTGTGTGGGTGATTCAATGCTTGTAGGCGTACAGTTACCAGGAGCAACTCTTGTGACCTGTCCACGAGCCAAAATAGATCACGTTCTGCGAACTCTGTCTTGTACTTGGCACCCGGGGATCGAATCTTGCTTGATCGTTGCAGGGACTAATAATCTCCCGGCAGATTCGAACCGTGTCAGCACTCCTCGGCGAGATAGTGACGGAGCTTTGCTCCGTATTTCCCCTAAATTAATTGTGAAAAGTTTTGATCGCAGCCTGCAAAAATTGCTCACAATTTGTACTTTCAAAACTATTTTTATTTCTGAGATTCTGCCAAGATATTGCGATCCTCCTACTGGTTCAATTGTCAAGCAAAGCCGCATACAGACAGGTGTTTGCCAGGTTAATAAGTTGCTTGCTGGAATGATTTCCGAACTCAATCGAAGAAGTAGCGCAAAAACTCAGCTGATCCCTGTTTTTGAACAGTTTGCAGATGCGTCTCTATTCGGACAAGATGGCCTACATCTATCTTATAACGGCAAACGAAAACTTGAAACTGTGCTGAAATCCGTTATATATTGAACTGGCGGAGCCCCTGTTGAAATTGAGTAGACTTGGGTTCATTGTGTTAGTGTCAGCTCAATACATCACGAGATCAGCGTAGGTCAAACAGTAACAAGTTTTCGTTAAATTTTCCCATTAAGAAGTAATATTGTATTTGTTATATAGTATTTGCCATAATATCAGTCATAGTATTATCTGGTGGCCGTCTCTGTTTGTCGTTGTTTCTTGCGTCCTTACAATGTATTTTATTTTCTTTCGCTGTATGTATGTTATTTTACTTTTGCAATCGTCTCTGATTAGCTTTTATTTGATAAACCTTGCCAACAAATTTGTGCACGCTCATAGTTGCGCGTTCGACTTAAAGAGGACTGCACTGCCAAGCCAAAAATGTAGTACTCTGTTGCTTGGGGGGTAGGAGTGTAATGGGTGCAAAGGTAAATGCGAAGACGAGGTGCACATGTATATACGTATGTCAGTCTGTTGATTCGAAAGGCTGCCAGCGCAATAATGAGCAGTATGCAAATGAGTTTTGCAATGGTACAGTAAAGCGTTACGTATATGCGCAATGTATTCTGGTCAGTAAATCTTTACGGTCAAGTCGCCTTTTGTTATAAGAATCTACAAAAATTATTAAAATTTTGTCGCTTACTTAATAGAAATTATGAGCTACGTACTCTTAAAAACGGTGAAGACTAACCAAATATGAAAAAATGGTAAAAATTAACATGGTGCCCCACGTGGCACCCCGTGGGGCGTCATGTGGCACCATGTGGCACCCCATGGGGTCCCCAAGGGGCACCACATGCGTTTTCCCCATCGTGTGAAACAGGCTTTACGTTCTTGTAGCCAGGTCACTGCTATGTTATAAACTGCACTGTATCCCTAAAGTTTTGCTGCGCAGCAGATTTTGAATTGGTTTACCTATTCACTCAGACTTTAGCGCTTCCTGCTCAGTGAAAACACCTTTTGCATACAGCTTCTGCTTGTTTTAGTATATATATACCTACTAAACGTAAACAGACTACATAATCAACTCTAGCGGTTACACTCAGTTCTATACGTCAAGAGTACATGATAGGATCCTATTATTATCCTAGAATGTACTCTTGGTCTACTTTACTACAAAAAACAGCTACATCTAGAAAAACTTACAAGCAGTGGGAGAACTGAAGTTGAAGGAAGCAGATAGTTGATTTAGAAGGTCATTCAAGTGTTGCTCATTCATATCTAAAAATACAACTATTATCCAGAGTTCATACTATTATATGAAAAAATACGAACCATGAAAACGTCTAAAAATTTTGCATACTCCCCACCTGAAAAGACATATTATGAAAGCCAGAAATACGGCCCCTGAAAATATTACATATGACCAGGGTTTTTTTTGAGCAAAATACGGGGCAAATGCTCACGATTTTGAAATTTTGCTCACCAAAATTGAAATTTTGCTCAAATTCTGCTCACCGCTCTGAAAGGACCCCCTTTGGTTTTTTATGGACCGGCTGAAAAAAATTTCCGACAGGTCTCCAATTGACAAAATTTGGCCGCTAAAAATTAAAAATTTCTCCAATTTTTTTCTGGGGGCTGCCGCCCCCACACCCCTGCTACTTCATGGTTTAGTATTCTTTGCTTTTATCTTTCACGAAAGCATATGCATGCAAGGGCATAGCGAGGGGAGTGGGTCGAACCTTCCTTTTGGTCGAACCCGAAAAAATTGTTAACAAGAGTCCCCAGTTTGGTTTTTATCGCTTGACCGAAAAAATTTCTAAAACGTCTCCAATTGACCAAATTTGGCCTAAAAATAAAAAAATGTCGAAAAAATTTCATGCATGCAAAAGACATGCATGTCTACACGAGTACATTATGCTGCATTTAAGTAATATATACACTGTCTGATGTGACGTTCCCATTCCCATCTCTGGTTTTAATAATTTTCCTGTCTGAAAAAATTTGTTATGTCTCCAGTTGCCCAAATTCGGCCAAAAAATTGAAAAAATCTCCATGTTTTCTCGGGGCTGCCGCCCTCAGACCCCCGCAACAGTGCATTTATTTAACCTATATGGATGACCAAAAATACATTTTTTCATATAATAGTGAGTGCACCGCAACAGTGAGTGTAAAAGAGGTCTTTTGTTTCGCGTCCCAAAAAAAGTTCTCTGAAACGTCTCGAATAACCAAATTTAAATTTAACTTTTTTGGGGGTTGACGACCCGGACCGCTGCAACGTTACCTACGATTCCTGGTTATTATCTTTCATCGTACTTTTTGCATAATTGCTAAAAATTGCATTTTGATTCTATTCATTATTAGAAATCAAAAATTCACTCTCCCTAACTTGTTTGAGGGTACTGCACTGATGTATCGTTTTAGCTTTTATACCTCAATAACAAGCAGGCCCCAAAAGGGGCAATGTTCCTTCGCCGAGTGCAAATCTGCTTATTTTACCCAAAAGATTTCAGCTTCGCCTTTACTTTCGTTTTGTGTATTTTTTTTTCACGAAGATATAAAAAGCACTAACACCAATATAAGTTTACTTTACCTATTTAGTTTTAGTGCATAGATGTTGAATTCACACTAATTCAACAGTTTTGCCGAAAGCACATTCTACAGTTGCCGGGGCTGTTTGGGATTTCAGCGTCAGCAGTCTGCTACAAATTTTTACAAGCAAATGTCCTGTCACAACAGTTTTTGCAGACAAAAATTACGTAGTTTTTTGCAAAAAAAACCAGGGGTCGAACCTTGGGCCTTAACGTATAGCAATCTTTTACTAGCGCTTTTGACCACTCGACCACCCTACTTCGATGCATAGAGATGTTTGATTATGACTATGTGGAAAGAAACTGCGAAAACATCAGTCTAGACAAGCACGTGATTAGCATGTGTCTATCTAGTCTGAAAATTTACCATATGAAATTATTTTAAATCACAAAATTCGAGTAAAATGACAACTCAATACATGTGGAAACTGTTATTGACCATAATTTCATTAAAAATTGTAAAAAAATACCTGTCTTTAAAAAAAAGAGCAGTTGATTGCCATACTGACTTTACGTGTTAATCATATACGCTGACCAACATGCAGGTGTTACTTTAACACTATGCAGAGTTGGTTTCGAAACAATAGTTCCTTCTCTAGAAGGAACAAAAATGACGACTGTAGTCATTTTCCGGTGCCCAAAGTCAAAAGTTTTTGGAAATATTTCCAGATTTGATAGCGTTTGGACCCTCGCTAGCCCACCAAATGTGCATTTTTGGTGTTTTGAACTCCAGTCTCACATAACAAAAAAATTAGCGTTGTTTTTGAAGGAAATGTGCTAATATGTGTCGCTTTTGGCGTTAAAAGTTCAATAATTCCGTTTTTCTGGGTACGCGTCAGGCGATAACCAAGTATAAAACGTAAACTAGCAAATTTACGATTTGCTCACCGATCTGAAATTTTGCTCACTGAAATTGAAATTTTGCTCAATTTTGCTCACGATTTTTTTTGAAAAGAAAAACCTTGCATATGACCCACCCACCATTTCAAAGCAATTATCGTTCCCCCAATTTACCCGAAAAATTCAGTAAGTAGCAATTTAAGCCACTGATAAGTCGGATTCAGCTGGTAGCCATGTCGCAGACATCGAAACGTGATCCAATAACCAACTTTTTCAACGACGAACATTTCGCTTCGATAAATCGGGCCAAAGTGCCAGTTTTACTTTTCAGTAAGACATAATTTTATGGTCAGTGTTGTTAAACAAAAGAACAAGCAACGGACCACATTTCAAAATGTCGCACAGAAGTTGTGTACTGTTTCACGCTATTAAAAATTCTCCTGTGCTAAATGGGGTGTCTCGACGCCATTGCTTAATTCGTCGTCTAAGGGCCAATTCCTTTACCGAATTCAGACTTCAAACTCAGTCACAACTTTGAATTAGCAGTCTGGAATAGACTAAAATATGAACATACTAAAATAACGCCGTACCAAGCATCAAAAAAGCCTGCTAGGACAATCTTGAAAATTCTCCATTTTAAATACCTCGACTGAGTACAAATTATACACAAACATTTTGAACAGATTTTAGAACATTCTTAACGCGTAATTTAAAAGTTTTATTTAAGCATTTTTTAAGTTTCCAACACAACACCACAACGAAAAAACAATACATCACAAACAAATTAAACTAAATAACACAAAACAATGCCTAACAACACAATAAGTTAAAAAATATCACCAAATTCTCATGGCAGAATTAATGAAAAAAATGAGAGTCGAAATCATTTTCATAGTTACAGATGCATTCAGCAATAAAAATATTATTTGATTGTTAATTAAAAAATATAACCCACAATATTTGTGTTAAATCATATCAAGAGTACATAATAGGAAGAGTGTGACACTGGCCACGTTTGTGGCCTAGCAGCGCGGACATGCTGCGAGCATTATCTCCCGAAAAAGGCCACAACTGTGGGGGGGTCCCCCCCTCAACCGTGGGGGGGACCCCCCCACAAACGAAGGTATACCCTCAACGGAGGGGGGGGGCCCCCCCCCCCCCCCACAAACCAGACCATAGGTCTCAAACGTGGGGGGGGACCCCCCCCACAAATGAGGGTATACCCTCAATTGTGGGGGGGGTCCCCCCCACGTTTGAGACCTATGGTCTGGTTTGTGGGGGGGGGGGTCACCCCCCGCAGTTGAGGGTATACCTTCGTTTGTGGGGGGGGGGGGGGGGGGGAGGGGGGGGTCCCCCCCACAGTTGTGGCCTTTTTGGGGAGATAATGGTCGCAGCATGTCCGCGGCGGCCAAGCTGGGGTGCTGAAGAGTGTCATACTCTTCTTATTATGCACTCTTGATCATATATATATTGCTTTCGTAATTTTGCACGCAAAACGGCTTAATCTACCCAATGTTATTACACAGGAAAGATGAGTAATTTTTTTCTAAAACTACATATTTTTCGAAAAAATTACTACTTTTTAGTTGACGCGAAGCCGTAAATTAACGAAAAAGTTTGCACAATATTCACTAATATATATAATAAACAAAATCAGAAGCGTCATTCTTTTACTGACTCTACAAGTCTACAAAACAGTTCTAAAAATTTTTTTGTTAGACTAAAGCCCCTGCTATACTTCACAAAGATCTCGAAGCGCGTCAAAGCGCTTCAAAGCAAAGCGCGGCCTCGCAGTGGAAAGCGTGGGAACGCTTGGCTTTGAAGCTAGGCCTGGCTTTGTTTCAAAGCGTCCAAAGCGTTCCCACGCTTTCCAATGCCAGGCTTCGCTTTGCTTCGACGCGCTTCGAAGCAGCCTCAGTTGAATTCATTTCAATTTTTGAAGCGCTTCGAAGCGCGTTGGAATTTTCTAAGTTTATTTTAAATCACATAGTAATGTTATTTCATGCATATTTTTTTATTCTTGGTACTTTTTAGTTCTTCTACACTTTATTTTCAATCCTATATTTGATTTTTGTATTTCAAAATATTAAACTTTGAAATTTTTAAATGAGTTTGGAAAACGAAGAACCTGAAAATACAGGTTTTGATGGCGATGTTTTCAGAAGTTTCTTTTGCTGCGCCAGTTTCAATTTTTAAAATCAACCACAGCAGCACCAACCTGTTGCGGACTGACTTTTTGGCGCGAAAGTAAAGCCAGATTTGTATTTTCAAAGCGCGGCGTCGCATTAAAGCGCCGCTTAGCTTTGAAGCCAAGCTCGCATTGAAAAAAAGCGATAATTCAAAGCGGGTCGATGCCAAGCTTGGCTTTGCGTTGAGGCGCTTCAAAGCAAAGTCGAGCTTCGGGAAGTACAGCACCGGCTTTAATCAGGCTGCAGATGCCCATTCTAGCCTTCTCTACATATACAAGCATCACTTTTTGGCAATTGCCGAAGAAATCCCTTATAATTATTGTACACCTCAATATATTAATAAAACATTTAGATTGTAATAACGATTTCTACAATAACTTTTTAAGCACGTTTTCGCAGCCATTTTCAAACTTGCAACAAAGGCAAGATATTTTTCCAAAAATTGTCCAAGTTATTGTTGAATTTGAAGTTAGAAATTTTCAGTTGGCTAGCTGCTACATTGGCTTACAAAAGAGTAAGACAACGTGGTAACTTTTTTCACGCTTTTTCATGTTCACCTAAATCAAAAACTACTGTTCACTTTTTTGTTGTAATTTTGTGAAATAAAAGGTCACTTCGTTAGTCGATTTGGCAAAGATCCTTCCTAAAAACCCAATCTCACAAATGGCCTAAATTGTTACTACCACCGAAATACATAACTTTTTCATCAAACCATCAAGAGTACAAACTTTGGCTACCGACATAACACTCCATAAGCAATATTAAGAGCATAAATTATTAAAGCGTTAGTAAATAGCGGACATAGACAGTTACTGTCAAGAGCAAAGCGTACACATCAAAGCCATCTGTTTTGTACCACTTCTATGATATCAAGAAAATACACTCTGGCACAATGTTATAACACAGAAGATAAAAAAATTACAAAAAATAACTAATGGACTAAACTTATTTTCTCAAACTTGTTCTTAATCTTATCGGATTAAAGGACAAATACGGCTATCATGTAAGTATCAATTAATCCTCAGTAACGAAAAGTTAAAGTAAGACCTTTAACTTTTTTGTTGTTAACGTTACAGTTAAAGTAAGACCCCTAATTTTTTTTAGTTTAAAGTTTAACTTTTTTGCCCTAGCTTCTACTACATTACGTTCACCCACCCAACGCTGTGTCATTCACCAACTAAAATTAAATCCACTTCGTAAAGTTCAATAAAATTCAATTAGTCCAAACAATAGTGTCACAAAAAACGTGCACAGTCACTAAAATAACATAATTATAGACACTGGAACATGATTTAAAAATATGCAAATGAGTTCAACACCGGAATCTGAAATCTGAATGAATATGCAAATTAGGAATCGACCAATCGGATCAACACGGAGAGCCATCCCCCTGGCTGGGCCAGTCAGGAGCCACAATCTGGTAGGTGATCAGGTACTCTGGATAAGCCTGAATAATTAATTAATTAATTAGCTAAAGTAATAAGCAACTAAAGTTTGGCCAAAAAATGTTGAAGATTGGAAGAAAACAAGTGGCGTGGTGATTTTAGCAGCTACTAGCTGTACTCTTGATGGCTGAAATTTGTTGTTTTCCTAATGAAATAAATCACGTCATGTGAAAAACCTGAATTAATTCAAGTCAGAGATCGTTATAATTAATTACTAATTACTTATTAATCATTAAGTAATTAGTAAGTAACTAATCCGTTATTCGTGTCAATAAAATCGAGCTCAAGCGCCTAAGCTCTGGCAAAATTGGTAAAAGAGTTTGGCCAAAAACGGCTCTGAATTAGCCTCAACTCAATAATACATTTTCTGATTAATTTCTGACCAATAATAATTATCACCCCTAAGATTTTTCCAACAAGCCACATTATCCCTTAAACTTCTATATACTGCAACACATACTGGTTCGCGGGGGGTGGTGCATCTCAAACTAAAATAACCCTACCTGTTCCCCCCTGTAAATGACGTATTCAGGATACAACAGGTTGCCTTTGGAGGGTCGACCGAAAACGGAATGATGTCCGGGAGGGGCGTGAGCCATCTTGATCGCGGTCAACTGCACAAATGGCTTGCCCAGAATCACTCGGCACAACAGCAGCTGGCTGAAAATTAATGCAGTATATTTTATGTTAAGCCATCGGATTAGACGAATTAGACTGAAACATATTAAAACAATCATAGCTCATTAAAGCTATCCATTTTTCCAAACACGTACACAGTGTCTCGGACTTGGGGGGGGGGGTTGAAAACTTTAGGGGGGGGTTTGTCCTGATGTTTGGGAGACAAGTCACAAAAACACAAAAAATTTCCAATTATTGCCTAGAAAAATAACAATTTTTTTCAAAATTTTGATATTCACGATTTTTATTGCCGATTTTTTCTGCGATCTGAGGCAAATTTTGGGTTTTTGGGCACCTTTTTTTAGCCCCAAAATGGAGGGCTTGTCCCAATGGGTCAAATCTGGGGAGGGAGCTTGTCCCGGAATCTCAAATCAGGGGGAGCTAGGCTGGCCCCCCAGACCCCCCTTGTACATACAACTGTGCATGTTTCTGGAACAGCTGATTAAATTTTTACGGACACACGGAAACCCTTAGGGTCGATTCATACTTTCATCCGTATGTCCGTTCAGCCGATAGAATGACGAAATAATGACGTCACATGCGCTGGCTGATCCACTGCACTAGGCTGCTAGTGACGTCACTCTGCAGGCTGAACGGACATACGGCTAAAAGTATGAATCGACCCTTACGGACAAACGAACACCTCTACAGTCTACGGACAAGTATAAACTAGGTTTTAGTCGAACTGAACTAAACTCTGACCGATGGCAAACATAGCAGGACTTGTCCTTGTGAGGTGGACAACCGGTGCCGCCCGCAATACCATAGACGTACTGGTTACTCTTGCTCGAGTGTTCCGCAAAGTAGATGCCTGAAACATTACACCAATAGATTTCGGTGCTATGATTCACTGAAGCTGAACAAAATCTGCTCTAAACATGAAATACTTTGTCCTTAGCTTAATGTGTGGCCCATCTAACGGTTGATTCATACTTACAGCTGTATGTCGGCTGAACCTATATAAATATGAAATAGTCACACTACCAGCAGTATGTCAGATACGCTTATGATTTGGCGGCTGCAAGTACGAATGAACAGCTCTGAAAAGCTGCAGTTGATTGTATCAACGTCATAATAATATGGAAAAAGCAGGCTACATTGTCATTCTTTGTATAGTGATTTATAAGGGTCTGTTCACTGAGTCTATTCACCGGAGATTCATGCTCCAGCAAGGAGGTTTACTCTAAAAGGAGAGTCTTTTTGCCCGCTAGGCAATTTTTTCGGTACCGATTAGGGACAATACGACAGGGACAAGAAGCAGGTTCATACTTGTCCATGTCCCTATCGTTTTGTCCTTCAGCAATTTCAAGAAATTTACTTCACGAAATAAGCCAATTTTTGGCATGAAGATAGTCACAGTGACTTCCAGACCGTATACAAAACAAAAGCCAAGACGCTTCCGTCATAATAATATCTTCCCTGCATTTGTCCTTGTCCCTGTCCATGTGTTCTTAAGGACAATTAGTATGAACCGGGCCTAAGGCCAAAAGACCAGGACCTACCGGCCCCAAACATGCCGCCAATATAGGCGTGTCGCTCGTCGAAGCCCTTCTGCACGATGGCACTGATGAAGGGGGAGCCGTGAAAAAGCAGTTTCTCGTTGTGCCGGCCCCCCTCGCTCTCTTCGGCCACTTCGTCCCGGCGTCGAATGTAGCGCTCCCAGAGGCGACGGTTGAAGATTTTTTGAATCTGAAATAAAATTTCAAAAACTATTGGGTCTTATCCATACGTGGGCAGGTAGCGAATTCTGCGGCGCGGAGTAGCTTTTCCGCCAATTGTCGCTTCGTGAGCCACAATTTTTGTGCTTTGTGAGTCACCGATTTTTCCGCCGTGAGCTGCCGAACATTCTGGGGGCGGGGTGAAGCATCTTCTGTCTAGGAGAGCGTGGGGGAGTGAGTTTGCAATCTGGGGCGGGGGGGTGTCGTGAGAACCCCCTAATTCCCCCCACGCCATGTATGGTGTGAATGGTCCTATCCTAAAATGAATTCAACCGTTTAGATTCGATTCATACTTACAGCCACACACCCGCAGCTGAGGAAACGAGGGAGGGGCTCCTACGAAATTTTTTTCCTCATAAAAGAAGATCTGGGAAGGACCCATTTGGGGAGAGGTGGTAGGAGGGGGGACCGGGGGAAGGTTCGGGGGAGCCTCCTTCCATGCCCATGTATACAACCGTATGTCCGTTCAGCCAGGCAAATCATGAAATTATCTATCTGCTATCAGTCTATGTTTGTTTGTTAGTTTATTGCATTGCAATGAAAACCAAAGCATAAAATTCCATAGGGGACATACTATGCTAGTAGCATACAAACAAAATAGCATTTAATGGCAGTACTAATGACACCTTAGTGGTGTGAATTGTGAGCAATTCCTATTTTTGCCGGTTAAACAAATATACGGCAGTTACCAAGAATCAACCTTTAAATACTTCAATAATATACCCTTCATATTAACTATTCTGCAGCAAATTGACAACAATTAATAACAGACTCGAACATTGCTAACTTTGAGAATGCGATATTTGGCAAACAATCCCCCGGCGTTCCCCCCGTCCCGGTGCTCCATGATGGTGCTCTGCATTTCATCGTCTACGGCCAGAAACTCCGGATGGTCTGAGCTCAGGTCCACCAAAATCGTGCCCTGAAATATATATTAAAAAAGAAAATAAATAAATAATGGAATAGATAAATAAATAAATCAACAATGACACATGAACACGGTTTCAAAGCTCAGATCACTTTCAGACTGCCTCAAAAGAACCAAGAAGGTATGGTTTGGTTATTTAAGATCGCCTAGGTTCGATTCATACTTACAGCCGTATGTCCGTTCAGCCGGCAAAATCACAAAACAATCATACCATTATACTCGAGGAATTTTTTCATAAACTTGCCAGCTGAACGAACATACGACTGCAATGCAAGTATTTATTTACTCACTGAAAGACATGATACATTGGTACCGACATTTAGACGTCCTCTAAAGGGATACCTCCCCTACTAATCAAAAAATACCGTAGAATTTTGCAAAATTCCATTTCTCCTAACTTTTTCACAAACCTATCCCGGATCCCCCCAGACTCTTTCCCAGGGTGGGGAGATGCCCCCTCTCTCTGCACAATATACATATTTTATACTAATATTAGAAACCGTAATCCACAGACCTGAAACCCGGGTGGTGCGGGTGGGAACCCAGGCATGGAGCATCCCACTGGCTGTCCCAGGGTCAGCTTCTGAACCCCCTTCATCAGCTTATGTCGTATCCCATAGGGCTCTATGCCCACATCTTTCAGTTCTTCATGGTTCATTTCCACCAGGATATCAAGGCTAATTTGTTCTTTGGCAAATATGTCCTTCAGGGACTCTAGGCCAAGACTTTTCAGGAAAAGTGGGACACTCATTTCGTGCAGGGGTTTGTCGCGTTCCTGCTGCAACAGGGCTCTGGCTTGTTTGCGCTGGCGATCTTGGGGCTGATTTGGGGCAGTTTTGGGGGTCACTGCCCCATCCCCAGCCTCCCCCGTGGATCCCCCAATTTCCGACGTCGTCCCACTAGCCCCCACAGGAGTGGGATCCGCCCCAACTACTGCCGGTGGGATAGGGCTGGTGGAATTACTCGCCGAGCCATCTGAGCCGCCACCGCCTTCAATGTTCCCACACCCGCTGTCTGGCGGCGTAGACACAGCGGCGGCTACTAGAACCGTGGGAAAACTAGTCCCACCAGCGCTGGGAGTTCCCACGGGTACTGGCACAGCCGCCTGTAGTAAACAGGTGACGTCATCACTGGCGGCTATATCAATGGGCGTCTGATTTTCTTGGTTTCTCAATGAAACATCGGCACCGTGAGCCAGCAGCAAAGAGCACAATTGGGTTCGTCCTTTTTGGGCCGCTTCGTGTAGCGGAGTGAATCCCCATTTGTCGGCAGCGTTCACGTGTGAGCCGTGATCCATCAGCAAAGCTGCGATTTCCAAATGCCCATAGGAGGAGGCGTTGTGCAACGGAATCAAACCCCCTTTGTCCTGCGCATTCACATCTGCCCCGTGCTCTAGCAAATATTCGGCCACTTCGAAATTATTGTATCCAGCTGAAAAGAAAAATAAATGTTTGAAAACGAAATTGCACCACTTGAGAAAACCAAACATGTGATTTCGTTACGAAAAGAATAGATTTGACTATCAAGAGTACAGCAAGTATATAGTCGCAGAAGTCATGCCACTAAAATAAGGGAGTGGCGCAGCTTTTTCTTGTTAGACTTTAGTTTCATAGTGGAGCGCATCGTAACTAAAAAACGATAAGCCCTAGACCCTTTATTTGGCCCAACGGGGAATCAAAAGTGTCAAAAGTACAGATAAACCCAAAAGAAAACAGTTTTGATTTTCACATCTTGCTGAATTCAGGTCAATTCATATTTCCGTTAAAGTATTCGGGCAAAAGGACACAGGGGTTCATAGACAAAACCAGTTTCGTCCGTTTTTTCAATTCATACTTTTAGGACAAACGGACATTGGAACACACGGACAAAAGGCCAAAAGCTTGTTTAGTGGAATGGCCTTCTGAATTTTTCCCCGCACTGACCAGCCAAATGTAGCGGTGTTGAGTTTCGTCCTTGGCTGTCGCGGCAATTGACGTTTTCTGGAGTCAGCAGTCGTCTCACTTTCTCCAAATGCCCTTTCTTTGCCGCTTCCAACAGTGCGATATCACCTGAAAATAAGGGAGAGTTATTTTCTTTTTCAAAATCGACCTTGAATGACAATTTCGTTGCGTAAAATGGGTGGCAGCATTGAATACTGTTGGGGTTAGTAGCGAAGAAAATATTGCTAAAACTGACCCGGGACGTCAACTACCACGTTTAAGTGCGCAAAATACATAAAAAATTCGTAAATCCAGTTTGAAATCCTCTGAGTTAAAAATACAACACAAAAACTGACTATTCAGTCGACGTATCGATTATGACTACGAGCGACTGCGAGTCTGCGACTGTTAGAGATTTACCGAGTAACGTCGACTCCCCCTGACGTCGAGATTAGTTGATGATTCACTGAATTAATTAATATTTAATTTTAATTAATTAATTAAGTTAAGCTTAGAACCAATTTCTAGTCTAATCCTTTTAATCCACTCCGCACATAATTCGGACCTGACCTCGCAACAAATCAGCTACATCTTCGTCTGACTCCTTTACCACATCCAACGCAGTATTTCCGTCCCGATTTTTGCGTTCCGGATCCGCGCCATGCTAGAAATAAAAAAATAAATAAAATAAAAATAAATGAATCATAAAAATATCGGAAAAAATCAGCAAAAAATTCACAAGCTAATCAAAATTATGCAACGAAATGGGGGGAGTTAAGTGCGACATTAAAAGAGTAGGGCGTAAATTTACCCCAATTTGAGTTCGGAGGATCTTTAAACACAGCAACGACGTCTCAGCGATTTTAAATAGGAGGAGGCTGATTTCTCATCAAGACATTGAACACTATTCTTATTCATATTCATCATTCTTATTCATACTCACCGAGCGAATTCGCATAACGCAGTGACGTAAATACGCCAGCCCAGCTTTGAACCAATGTAAACACAATGTTTGTAAACTGCAACCTTTTTTAAAACTGTATTCCAAGCGGATTTGGTTAAAAAAAGGACATCACAAAACAATCCGCACCTTAAGCAACAGCTTGCAGATGTCAAATTTTCCCTTGGCGGCCGCTTCGTGTAGTGGTGTAAATTTCCATAAATCCGCCACGTTTACGTCAGCTCCATACTGCAAGCGGTATGATAAAAAAATACATAATTTTAAAGTAAATTTTTCTAAAGCGCTCTTCCAAAGTGCGACCAGTGGCTTGAATTTTTTAACATTTTGCCAACTGAACGGAGACACGGCATGCTTCTACAATATCAGAACTAACTTGGATAACCAAAAAGTTTTATGTAGCTTAGCTACAGCTTCATGCTTTCTAACTGAACATTACAGCAGACTTCAGTATACAGTCAATAGTATAAACTATGGGTCTTATCCAAAATTGCATTTATCGGATTAGATTT
Source organism: Trissonchulus sp. WLG1_4 (assembly GCA_030248245.1). Lineage (NCBI taxonomy): Eukaryota > Metazoa > Nematoda > Enoplea > Enoplida > Ironidae > Trissonchulus > Trissonchulus sp. WLG1_4. The sequence continues at coordinate 26,889 of JASANF010005804.1, forward strand.
AACTTTATTTCATCAATAACGCAGCGTCCCTTAACCGTAATTTATTGAAACTTGGCACACACCAAGGTACTTACTGTATGTGAGCCATGTAGGGCAAATTTTCAGCCGGCTATTTTCATTTTGTGCTGCGCTATTAGAAAAATTAATTTAAATCTAATCCGTTAACTCCAATTTTGGATAAGGCCCTATAGTACCTCAATGAGCAGCGACGTCACTTCATAATGACCATAGGAGCAGGCATTGTGCAACGCAACCAAACCACTGAAATATAATATTTTATGATATTATAATACATATTAATATCCTGTGTGTAAAAAGTATTATATGTATGTATAATATTATGTTAAGTGTATTAAAAGTTCCACATGAATTTAAACGTTAACTAAAAAAACAGTGGATTTCAATTCAACACAATTTAAATTTAAAACCATCTTTAATACGACATTCTTGTTTCTTAGCAACACATTTTTTACTAAATTTAATAAAATTTTCTACAAGTTTATTTTTCTAGTTTATTTTCTTTTCAAGTTTATTTAGTTTTCTAATATTTTAAAAAAACTTATCAAAATTAGTCAAAAAATTTCAAAAGTTTTATCAAAATTAGTCAAAAAATTTCAAATAAGAATACATAAAACTTTCTTCTTAAAAACTAAACTTCCCCAAAAAATATTTCAATTATATAATCTTGAAAAAACAATCAATCTTTAATCCGTTAAATCCGATATTAATCCACGATTAATCCCAACTCAATGCCCACCCTTTGTCTTTAATATGAACATCGGCCCCTTGCTGTAGCAAGAATTTGACCACTTCCATGCGATTATAGCCGGCCGCAAAATGCAGGGGAGTCGAGGACCGACCCTCGCTATCACAACAGTTGACCAATTCTTTGGGCGTTCGGCTGTTTAAGACTAATTTCTGAAAAAAAATTTAATTTAAAAAATGAAAAAAATATCGATCATAATTAGGACTTGACACAAAATTTCTGGCCGTCAAAAAACGGGATTCAGTGATTTTTTCGGCGTTTTGCTTTCATACGCTCATATACATTTTCACGGGCTTTAGTTTTCAATCTTAAAAGCTGGATTCGTACGACAGTCGTATGTCAGTTCAGCCGAAAAATCGAAAAAATCAAACAACACAAATACACACGACTCATCGTTGTTGTTTTTGGCTTGTTTTTCCGTCATCGTCAATAAAATACACACGGCTCAACGGTCGTAACAATAAATCAACCCATCATCTCATATTAGTTCAATTTCGAAGCAAAATTTCAAATAAAAAATAATCACAGCCATAGGATTATATTCATTTTACTCATTCAACTTCCACATAAATCCTCAATCTTCAACTTCAAATAAAAAACAAATCTAAAAAACATACTTTAACAGTATCCAAATCTCCGCTTTTAGCCGCCTCCAGCAATTGTCTTTCGATGGTTTTTCGATCGGCCACGGCTGCACTGGCACTGGCTTCTTCCTCGTCCAGCAGTTTGGACACCGATTCGCTGGTGGCCAAGTCTTTGGCTGTCAATCCCTGCAACCAGAGCCAGCTCCAGTCAGTTTATAGTCCAGTCCATACTCGTCCTTTTGTCCTTGTCCATTTTGTCTCTCTCCTGTGTCCGATTTGTCCTTATGTGAGTTTTTGATACTTGTCCTTCCTTTAGTCCTTGACTATTGTCCTCTGTCCGCTGGTCTGTAATGCAACACTGTTCATACAAAAAAAGTCACATTTAGATTTAGCCTAGTAGTGTTCTTGCGATTTTTAAGGCACAACACAACAAAGACAAGGACAAGGGCAATTCGTATGAACCAGGCTTATATTCTTCATGTCACTCGCACAAAATCAAGATAATATATAGATACTTGTAAATTTTTAATCGACGGATCCACGCCGTACTGCAGCAGCACTCGACAAGGCTCGTATTTGCCCGCAGCGGCGCAACGATGCAGTGCCGTGCCCCCGGATCCGTCTGGGGCGTTGACCTTTGACCCGTACTTAAGTAGTACTTCCATGACCTCAGTGTTGCACTGGTCAGCGGCCACATGCAGGGGGGTCAACAGTTCCTTGTTTTTCTCATTCAAACTGATGCCACGCTTGACCAACACTTCAGCCATCTGGCGTCGTTTGCTGTGCATTGCCGTGGCAAGAATGTGCTGAAACGAACAGAGGAAGCGTATTTAAAGACAGGAGATGCAAGTGTATTACGCGAACGAAACCTACACGCCAAGTACGACAGTGTAATCTTTTAGTCACTTCGCAGTGTTAGCTTAACTAACTCAAAATCTATTCTATCTCGAGAAGGTATTGTCAGTGAAAAAATCTACACGGTACAGAAAAAGGTGCAAAAAATTGCAAAATTGACCAAAAATCGAAAATCAGCAGAAAAATCAAAGGACAATGAGACGTGTTTAAAAAAGTCACTCAATGAAACAACCCGCAAAAACAACACCAAAAAGTCTAAAAAAAGTGAAAAAATATAAAAAAATCCGATTTACCAAAGCCTGATCACCAGTGTAGCTGTCCTTAAAATTGATCATCTCCGTAGAGGATAGTAGTTTTTTGAATTTCGACGTATCCGCCTGTCGACACGCGTCCAGCAGCGAGTAGCCATTGAATTCTTGCATTAGCATTCGCTGCAATTCTGCGTTGGGTGCAAGATCAATTGGCGTTTTGCCGTTGCAATTTTTGAGCGTCGGATCAGCGCCGTAGGCTAGCAGGCAACTGCAGACCTCGGCGCGGCTTTTGCTGGCTGCTTCGTGCAGGGGCGTGAATTGCCACAGATCGACGGCGTTCACGTTGGCTCCTTGCTGAAAAAGGGCAACAACAAAACAATAATTTTTGACCACCATCATCACTGAAACCTAAAGGTTATTTGATTACAACAGTGTAGTTATTACTTCGGTCGGTCATATGACACGTCAGTCATTAGTCACACTAAATCAAGTCAGTCAGTTAGTTTTTATCTGTAGTATTACTCATAATTTTGTGCAACGCTGTACTAATAACTGACATGGCGTATTTTTGTGGAGCCAGCGAACTGAATACAAATTGCGACGAATATACTCAATGCGTATGCGTACGTCAATGCGTACGTATACCAAAACAACATATTATAGCAAAAGAAAAATCAGGGGTGGGAAAGTTGGCTCTAAATGTTTGACCCCGTTACATGCCTTATGATTAAACCATCTCCCGTCTCCAAAACTTGAAACTACAAAGGAAGAAGCCATCGTAGTCATACCTTTATCAGTAGTTCAGACACTTCGAGATGTCCATAGGAACAGGCGTTATGCAGGGGAACCAAACCTCTGAAATGAAAATCCACATAATATTCATGCATTAAACACAGGTAACGGTGACATAAAACATAATGCCGACAGCGCAGACTAAAATATTGCTACGTGGGGTCAAGCTAAAATATATATACCTTATCGTCAAAAAACAATGAACAAACGGCTGTTA
>JASANF010005805.1:0-29158 GCA_030248245.1 Trissonchulus sp. WLG1_4
AAGATCAAATAAGTCTGGCTGAACGGGCATACGGTAGTAAGTATGAATCGATTCTTACACTTGTGCACAGGTGTAGTTTGGCCCAGGCCTGCGAGTGTTTGTGACCGGCCGGAATTTTCGGCCAGCCGGCCAGATAGTCGCCGGACGGCTCCGGCCGACCTGCCTCTTAAAAACACCGGCTGGCTAGCCAGATTCGATCGACTGACAAAACTTAGGCAGGCATAGCAATCTGGCAGGCTACGTTACGCCAAAATGACACTCTAGATTTGAATGAGTTGGTTTTGTCCAACAATTCGGCCGCTCCGACTGGCCAGCCGGCTGTTACCGGCAGGCCGGGCCGGCCGAACCTCTTCGCCGGCCCGGCCGCCGGGTGGACGGAGCTGGCCGGCGGCTTACGCGGCCGGTCACAAACACTACCTGCGATTAAAAAGCTGAACAAAACAGCGGATTCTGTACATTTTTTACGCCAAGATTTGGTCAGCTTAGGGAATTTAGGGGATTGTGAAGCTCTGAAAAGGCTGGGGACTGAAAATCCCCGTAATTTCGTGTCGGAAGCAATTTTGGTAGTAGATTTATACAGAAGTGCAATTAGTATATATGCGCCAATAACTTGGTCTATCGGTATTTGTTCTAAAGTCCAATACGGCCGCATATATCTTGTTGTACCTCACGCTCAATCTGTGTTCCGGCGGTTACGCAACCGAAACATGTATATATTTAATAACTACATATGTAATTAAATAATTACAAAAGTTATTTCTTAATTAATTAAAACTGTAATTTTTGCAGGATGTCTGACACCAAACGAACCGGATTTGGTCTTGCAAGGCTGTCGCGCCGAATGGCAGAACGAAACCGAACCGCTAAAAATAAATTGTATCTGCAATTCACACCACTGCAATAATGTCAGTTTGATTCACCGGATTCTGGAAGATTTGGATGCTTACGGTCGTGGATTGGGACCCCACGTGACTGGGACCATTCCGGAACCAAAACCGACCACAGTGGCAACAACAACAACAACAACAACAACAATTTTGGTGACTGAAACTTTGGAAACGGTCCCTATTACTGTACGACATACTGAAGCACAATTTCCTCCGATACCCGCTGCAGGATTGCTTGATACGGTCCCTCAAAATGACCGAGAACTGCATGTCAAGGCGGACTTAGCTAGCAGCAAGCCAGCAAACTCACACAGGAGTAACAAACTAAATTATTATTGTCTATTCACACTGCTTTTGCTAATTTTATTTTTATGATACCTGCTATGATTCGCTGTGATAAGGAAAAATGAAATATAAATCGAAAAGTGGTCTATGATTGATCAAGTAGATTGTAGACTTTTAGTCATTAGTTAAGGGTTGAAATCACGCAAAGAATGAAATTTCAAATCACGAAAAAAGATTCGATTTCGTTTAAGAAAAAATTTAATCTATTTCTCAAGTATTACTGGCAAATTTTACAGATTTGTTTCGTGTATCTTATTAATTCGTTAATTTATTACTATTGTCAGTGAAATCTTTTATACAGTATCTATATTTAATAAATTTCACTATGTGGTTCTTTGTTGAAAGCAAAGTTTTCTTGCAACTGCTTCCCTTTATGTTGATGAACCAATTGAACGAACAGCACTTTTAAGTCGTGGAAAATATATACTCACCCGATGAAACGTCATTAGGCAGCGGGCCAAAATATTAGGCTACCTGTGTAAAACGTCAAACACTGAATACAAATATTTTGCAGTTTCGACTAAAGTTGGTCGGTTTGGTCGGTAAATTCGGTTTAGATAAGGATTTTCGGAATTCCGGGTTACGCGGGTCATTTACTCAGTTCGGGTCAAAATCACAGGGGCGTGGGGGGTGGGGTTTTATCTCTTCCCCCAGAAGACAACTCACTCCCCCCATACAGGTGCTTCACCTCTCTTAACGGTGGCTCACGAAAAGAAGACAGCGTTGGAAAGAAGTTATTTTTACGCGGCGGCCTCAGCCGCCGCGTATATACTATAATGCAAATGGTCAATTTGCATGTATCTCTACTCTCAGTGTAAACTTACATAGAACAATTGGGTAGGTCTCGAAATTACACTAGATGTGTGGGTGTGTGTGTGCTGTGTGTGCCCACTCTGCGCTTATGCAGAGCAATGAATAAGTATTCAGCGACAAGCGACATTGGGTGTGCGAGCGTGTGTCAGACCATACATAACATGTACGTAATAATCTTAATGAACAGTGTTGCGACGAAACCTGTTGTGACAATGTTTTGTAGATTACATATCAGCGGATTGGAACCATGAGATGGTTGACTTAAAATGCCGTTGCCACCGACGCGTCGTACGGCAACCGCTATGTATGTCACACAGCTTAGTGACATTTAAGCTATGTACGTATGTACCACTTCCTTGCAGAAAATTTGCTGCTGAAGTGCATTGCTTCTTTTTTAGAATTAGCGAAAGTTTTTGTGAAGTGAAATAGTTTTTAAAGGCATTATGCTTTTTGTTGTACATAAAAGTATGAAACAGGATTCACAAACATAGTCCAACCTCTCAATATGTATGTATGTATCACGTTATGCGGAATGATGTTAATTGACTGAGATATGAATCTTTATACGGCCTCAGCGGCTGACCGTCTAAGCTTGGGCTGCGGTTGGCAAGCGATTTCTAGCCTGAACCCAAAACCAGACTAACCGGAAAAAAACGCGATTTCGCGAGTGAAGGTCACCCGCAGAGGCAAATTCAGACCTATTATTTGATTGTAGCTTATTTAAACTGTGTGATATGAATTTTTCTCAAATAGACCCATTTTTAACCAATGCAGACCATTGCTTATGTCGGACAACAAAAATAGTTGCACCACTTGAGGAGATAACGATGTGATTACGTTACAGAAAGAATACATTTTGACTATCAAGAGTACAAGTAGTAGCAGAAATTATGCCACTGAAAAAATGGCGCATTTTTTTGTCCGACTTTCGCTAAAAAGTGAGACTAAAACTGATAGTGGTCATGGTTAGTTGCTTGAAAAGTGTTGGCATTGAAATATGTTGGCGCCGCGTTCTATATTCGAAGAATATCCTCAGCATTACAAAAATGTCGCAACGAAACTCATCCTGAATTAATTTAACTCTACTCGCAAAACGTGCTTGTTTATCAATCATTTGTTGCTGCTCAACGTTGCCTTCTATCGTGACACCTCAGCTGGGTGATGATACATATACATATGCACTATGCAGCTCAGTAGAGCATGGAACCTGCGAATCCGGTTCGAAGCTTGTCCGATCGCCATGAAAGTTAGTAGGTTCGAAATTTCGGATAGTGATTGAAATGACACACCGGGTTCGGAGCAAAGTTTATTCGTGCAAAGGGGCCTTTTCAGTCGTGTAGGTTTGTGAGAGTAAACAGATGCTTCATAGGCATGTTTTAGTCTGACTTGATGCATTCCAGAATTCCACCACAAAAGTCCACAGTCCTAACTCCTACCCAAACAAACATCAAAGGTTCTGCTCAAACTTTCAACACGCAGGTCTATTCTGCATGGGTCTTGTATGTAGCGAGTCTTGTACTGACTGCCTTCATGCTAAATCACACGAAAAGTTTCTGTTTTTGCGAAAAGTTAGCAATTTTTGAACATTTCGGCCGACATATAGGTAATAAAAATCACATAAACTTGATATAAAAGCACATATTTATGCGCCCATATAATTTGCTTGCCCTCGTGTCTAGATTCTAGGCTCTAACTTTGTTAGCCCTTGTATATACCAAAATCAAAAATCTGGGGGTCCTTAACGCCCTTCCGCCCTTATCACACTGTTTAGCTGTGGTCATGCTGTAACACACGTAGCCATTAAATGAATGGAATAAATTTTATGATCTGACAGTTACAGTGCACACTCCCCACAAACCTATACAACCACGTGATATTAGTCACAGCTGTTCCTGTAAAGGTTCATTGAAAGGAAGTCAGAAACCGGTTTTCATGTGCAGAGCAAACCTGTTATACATGCGTATCATGTTTGGGTGCAGTTATTTTACAGAATGATTTGCCATAATTTTATAAATGTCAATTTGCCGTTTTTTTCAAATTAATAGCATTTTTTTACATATTTTGCAGTTTGTCTCCTTTTTAGTGCATAATAAAGAATAGTATGATATGTATATACTCTACCAATTCCTGACCTGGGTCCGAACTCCGGAAGACATTTTGCACCATTGTCTTCCAAACAAAGGCAAGAATCAGATTATAAAACCCCGTCCACAGATCGGACCCCAGTCTGGAACTTATCAGGGGTGCACTACACTCCCCCGCCCAACACAAATTTAAGCTTTATTTAAAACGTCATAGGGGTAAGCCCCCGGACAAATAATCAGACACTGGTGGTCAAAAAGTCGAGGTACCTGTTTTAAAATCCGGTCTAAAAATAGATACAGCCTAGTTGTGCCAGATAAATAAAATTCCGCTCCAAATGCAATTTTCGGCCAATCAGATCCCTGCCAGGTTTGAGACCAGTTTGTGAGGGAAAGAGTTACTTCTGCCGAGTTTTGGACTGAGGTCGAATCTGTGCAGAAGGTTCTCCGGTCCAATTCATTGTCTTTTTTGGACATAATGGTGGCAGGCTGTTATCGGGACCCAGGCCAGGAATTGGTAGTGTCATACTCTTCCTAGTATGCACTTTTGGTATCAGTTTTCTTGGGTTACATTTAGAAGCTGACCTAGTTTTGTGACATTAAAAAGCATCAAAGTCATATGCAACGCTTGTTTATTGTGTTTTGTTGTGACAGCCTAAAAAGTTTGGTAACTAAATGCCGAACTTTTTATGCCTACTTTTTCTGTCTTCTGTCTGAGTTCGAAACTGGTCCATATATATATTTTTTTTCGCTCCAACCGACTTCTTCTTGCCGCCACTTTTAAAATACTTTTGTTTTTTCTATGTTGAATTAGTTTTTTTAATTAACGGACGAGTTTGTGTAGGTTTTGAGTCCGAAATTTGCCGTAAAGGCCAGTTTACACGACCAAACTTGCACCAAACTTACGCCAAACCAAACTTGCTCCAAACTGAAGGTTTGGTCCAAATTTCCACCAAACTTTGCATTCACACGACCAAACAATCACCAAACCAAACTGCCCCAAACTCAGAGCAAATTTGCACCAAACAGCCAATCAGAAGCCACCACAGCAACGAGCGCGCATTTAAACTTTTAGTTCAAATTCGAGTTTTGTAAAAGCAAAACAATTTTTGTGTTCAAATATAAATAAACGTTAAAACTTTGAGAATGATAGTTTATTCGGGTTTGTAACCACAACACACCATTCATACATACTTTAACACAAGTGTCTGTTTTGTAAGCTCTTGTACCTACAATTCTATTGTCTTTGTACCAAGTTAAACGAATTTTGGCCCAAATTCAGGTAGAGTATAAATTTGATCTAAAGAAATACCTTGATATACCTTGAACTTATGCACCAACGCTGAACAGTTTCAACTCATTAAGTAGATATCGACTGCATGGTACTTTTATAAACTTATTATCAGACTATTATTGTCCCTAAAATTCACTCATCAATTGGAACATACCTGTAAACTGAGGAAAAATGTTTTTTGTAGTAATTTGGATCTTTGACTTGGCACAAAAATTCGTGTTTTTGTAGAAATTAATCAGTGCAATCACATTAATAATGCCCCACAGATTCTTCTCAGCTGCCATTGTGTTACAAAAAACTCAGCAGTAAAAATCAATATCGTAGGCAGACTACGCTTGTGCATATAAACAATGCTGGGAAAATGTAGCTGTGCAGTTGAATACTTAAATTTGATTGGCTGTTTGGTCAAACCACCAAACCAAGTTTGGTGACCAAGTTTGGTGGTCCACCAAACTAGAGTCGGCAGTTTGGTCTGAGTTTAGAGTGAGTTTGGAGCATGTTTGGTGTGTATTCACACGACCAAACTCACACCAAACTTACACCAAACTCGAGTTTGGAGCAGGTTTGGTTTGGCGTGAGTTTGGTGCAAGTTTGGTCGTGGAAACTGGCCTTAAGACTACTGTGTGGGTAAAGCTTTTGATCTGTTCCTATTACATAGGCTAATCTTCCTATACAGTTCTCGTATCAAGTCATAAGTTTTTTTAAACCAACTAAGGATAATGCCTAACGTTTCAAAAAGTTTCGATGCGAAATGATTGAAATTTTTATTTAGATATTTTGAAAATCATTATTTTTAACGTATGTACATTATTGTAATATTTTTTTTCAGGCAACCACATCAACTCAGTGACAATGATTATCGAGTCTAACACCGACCAAGATAAGATTACCAATTGGGCGAAAACTTATTCGTGTCAACCCAGTCGGGTATTTCGACCAACTACAGAAGACGAGTTGAGTTCGATTTTGCAATCGGCAAGAAAACAAAACTTCAAAGTCAAAGCAGTAGGGGGACGCCACACCCCCTCAAATTTATGGTGCACGGATCAATACTTGATCGATATGAATGGATTCAATCGAGTTTTGGAGATCGATAAAGCCAATCAAACCGCTACAGTTCAGTCGGGAATTATGCTTAGCGATTTGGTGGCTCAGTTACAAGCTGAAGGTCTGGGACTTCTCACATTACCTAGTGCTCTTGATGTCACTATTGGGGGGACCGTCTCCACAGCTACTCATGGAACAAGCCTAAACTGTCAAGTTTTGGGGGGCCATATCCATGAAATGAGGGTTATGCTAGCCGACGGAAAAATTGAGATTTGTAGCCCAACTCAGAATATGGATTTATTTCGTGCGTTTCAGTGCGGTTTGGGCGCCTTAGGAATTATTCTCGATATGAAACTTCAGTGTGAAGCTTATCAGTGGATCGAAGAAGTATCTTATATGGAGAAATTGGACGAATTCATACCGAAACTGCCGAATATTTTGCGCGAAAATGACACCGTTCGACTGTTCGTGTTTCCCTACACAAATCACGTTCAAGTTAACGAAATCACGAAAATCGATGCTCAAACTGAAAAACCGAAAACCTATTGGGATCAGCTGAAAGGGTGGATTTGGGCCAAATTGATCAGTTTTCATTTGATTCAATTTCTGTATTTTCTCACGATATTTCTGCCTGGTTTGGTCAAATGGGTAAACTATTTCGCGGTTTGTCTGCGAAGTGGTTTTCAAATTCGACGCGAAAGCTACGAAAAAGTTTTTTCATTCGATTGTTTGTTTAGTCAGTATGTGATGGAATGGGCTATACCGATAGAGACTTGCGGTAAAGCTCTTAAACTTTTGGACTTGGAAATAAATCGTCAAAAACCATCCGGAGCTCATTTTACCATCGAAGTTCGATTCGCAAAATCTGACGAAATTTGGCTGAGCCCTGCTTACAACCGAACAGTGTGTTATATTAACGTCTTGACATTTCGACCTTACGGCTATCATGTGGACAAAAGGGCGTTTTTCAAACTTTTTGAACAAGTTGCGCAGAAGTTTGACGGACGACCTCATTGGGCGAAAGATTTTGAAATCCCACCTGCAGGTCTGAAAAAACTATATCCGAAATTCGATGATTTTATACAGCTGCGAAAACGAATCGATCCAAGTTTGATGTTCGATAATTCACGGCTTCAAGAATTTTTTGGGAAATAATGTACTGCAAATAATTTTTTGACCAAACATTTTTGAATATCTATTTTTTAGAGCTAGGATTTTTTTGGTGTTGGAATTTGTTTTGTTTTTGATATTTAGGAACACTAAGAGTATAAAATAGGGAAGAGTATGACACATTTTCCTAGGCGGTTAAATACACTACCAGCACAAAATCGGTGGTGTCTTGATTTCAAGGGCTTAATCCTCCCTGAAATCAAGACATTCATGATTTGACGGGGGGGTCCCCTCGTGAAATCAAGGTGTAAAACGGCTTTTTCGAGTACGGAAGAGTGTCATTCTATTCCGTATCATGTACTCTTATTCTCACTGTCCGTATCACTTTATTAGCAAAGTAACTTTTTAGTTAGTTATTATAAAATTAAAAAAATAGAATATTAATCTGGCAACGATATCGATCTTGACAATCTATTATATACCTGTACTGCGTGGGTGAAATGTAATCTTGTATGCTGAGTGCTGACGTTAATAAATTGACATGAGTCGACTTGCGTTAATACCTTACAAAGGGAAGAATGACTCCTCCTATAGGCCACTTTTATTAAATCTACGATGGACTTAGGTAAAAACCTCAAAAGCTTGTAAAGGCCCATACCTTCGTCTGTCAGGTTAAGTTAGGTTCTGTCCGCTAATGTGTCATTCATCCACTGAACTAGGTACTAAACTAGCCAATGAGGAGAGTGTTATGGTCAGTTTTCCATTAATCTACTCTGCTTGCTATTTGCTATATTCAATTGGTTCGAAATTTCCATCTGATCCAGATCAGTAGCCCGTTTCAGTAAACTCACAGGTCCACAAATTTGTGGGCCTGTGAGCCTGTGCCTGTGAATTCTGTTTCAATATCTCACAGGCACAGGTCACAGGCACAACGAAAACCATATAACGAGCATATAACAGCGTTTTTCAGCAGCGTACCTATGTGCGTTTGCAGGCAAGCCGAACATGCAGTCACATTGTGTGCGTCACCTGTGGAATTGTGACCTCTGTCTGTGGCTTGTGACAGGTAGCATTGTGCGCTTATCGAAACGGGATTAGGCACGTGTGGCCACAGGTCACAGGCCCACAAATTTGTGCCTGTGGGCCTGTGAGTTTATTCAAAGGGCTACAGATCGACGTCTAGTGATTTTATATTAAACCCAACCGCATAAATAATCCCAACTATTACCTATTTGATAATAATAAGACCGACAATAGCTTGATTGAATTTATTTTAAACCAACAGATATCGAAAAAACCGATACGCAAAATACGATATAAATACAGTACAAATACGTAAATAATCTAAAATCAATTATAACAAACAAAAATAAGGCACTAAAATGGAAAAATCACATTAAAATCATTCCAGGCAAGAACCGCACATTAAAAAGTCAACTATGAACATTTAAAAATACACTATTACACTAAGAACAGTCGCATATTTATTGTGATCACGTGCAGGATTATGACATCACCATAGCATTCACCTCCGTTTTTTAAACGACGCAGAAAACCGATAACAATCATAGTACGACATGAATTTATTAGAAGATAATGCCAGAGTAATCATTGTGTATCACATGAAAAGTCCATTCATAATTTGGGAGTGGTCACATCATAGTAGCTCTTGTGGACAACCAAATTTGGTGTACTTCTGATTTCTTCAATTGTTCGACAACCTGGAAAATTGAAAACAAACGTATAACTGAATTTTCAAAACATTCAATGGTCGGCAGATCCCTGTGCAGTGTGTGCATGTATGATCTATTAAATAACACTGTTAATACTGAGTGCTATTATTTACACGCTAATCATAGCCGTGTAACCGTTTACACACGCTCAGTATCCGTGGAACAGGTCACCGTCACACACAAAAGCAATCATGGGTCACACGGTCACACGGTTGTTGAAATATACATGCTTCTCGGCTCGGCTAATGACTTTTGTTTCCAATAGAGTTTATTTCAAAAGGAAACACATTTTAAAAATCTATAGGGTTAATGTTTCCAAGAGTACATAATAGCGTCGCACTCTATATAGAAGAAGAGTGAGACACTCTCCAGCCTGCCTGTGTTCTAGCACAGGCAGAAGCGCTGGTCGTTTTCAGGCTACATGTTGACATTCTATGCAACATGTGACTGGCCAATCAGAAGCGAGCTTCTATTCTCTGATTGGCAGAAGCCTGTGCACGTGCTCCAATCATAAAACGGGATAGGAATAAAGGTTAATAACTAATTATTTATTCATAGTCTGGTTGTAAAAACATTAAAAAAGGTTTGCAAATACCTTTGGGGATATTTTATCAAACTTTCAGCGAAATTGATTGAGAAACTTTGAGGAAATTCAGAAAAGTTTATATCTCAAAAGTTTCTCAATCAATTTCGCTGAAAGTTTGCCAAAATATCCCTAGAGGTATTTGCAAACCTTTTTTAATGTTTTTGCAAGCAGATTATTAATAAATAATGAGTTATTAAGCTTTTATCCCTATCTTAATGCTTATCAACGCATCAGCGATTATATACTAAAGTGTGTTACGCAGGGAATCTACGCGCTGATTGGTCAGGCACATGTTGCATAGAATGTCAACATGTAGCCTGAAAACGACCAGCGCATCTGCCTGTGCTAGAACACAGGCAGGCTGGAGAGTGTCTCACTCTTCTTCTATATAGAGAAGCTATTATGTACTCTTGATGTTTCTAATCCGTAAACTCAAAACAATTGTTCTCAAAACGCACCCGCCTGGGCCATAGTGATGTCCAATTCTTGTTTCACTATCGAAAGTACTGCCTCTACTCCCTTTTGGCCCTGAAACAATTATTCATTTACTTGATACAATACCGATAAAAAAATTACGCCAGAAACAGCTCCAAGACATCACCCCACGTTTTCCACACTATTTTCAAAATATCCCAGATAACCCGATTCATGCTTGTCCTAAAGAACATGGGGACAGGGCCAAGGACAATTTTCGGTCAACTACAGTAAAGCATTGACAATCATTTCGTCTAATTTTTTGCACACAAACTCGATTTAACACGTCATGCCTCCTTCGTGCAAAAACTTGAGTCACTTAACCAGACAGTGTCCTTGCTCCTTGGCATAAAGTCATATTTGGCTATTTAGTTTTTCTTAAATCGCTTAAAGACAAGGACGAGTATGAATCGGGCTATATCCATCTTAAGCCTAGTTCATACTTGTCCCAGCTGTTGCAGAAAATTAAGTTAACAGCCACTTTTTGGTGTGTAAGCTAGACCAACAGATGTCTATAAATGTGCAAAAAAAAAATATATTATATATATATATATTATATATATATATTCTACACATATATATATATATATATATATATATATATATATAATATAAATGTGGTTTTTTTGTGCTCGCTTACACATTTTTTTACGGACACGGACACGGACAAGTATGAACTAGGCATTACCCCCACGGCTAATCCCCAGGCGGCGGGTCGCCCCATGAACACGGCCCTGGCCCCCAGAGCAACGGCTTTGAACACATCGTTGCCCGATCGCACGCCCCCGTCCATCATCAGCTCCGTCCGATGGCCCACTGCCGCTGAAATCTCTCGCAAGGCATCAATCTGAAACAACCATTTTTTCCATTAATACAAATAAATTCAAATACTGTCAGACCTACCTTAATATACAAATATTCCTGAATCATATAAATAACATTAAGACAGCAAGATTTATTTTGGACCGAGATTACTGTGAATCTATAATATATAATATAGATAGCGCATAAGCTGGGTGGCTTTGGAAATCAGTCTTTTAAAGCAATCACTTAAGGGGGTAGTGTCGCGAAAGCAGTCGATTTTGCGCGACTGTGAAGCTTTTTCAATAAAAGATAAGATATTGTTCTTTATATATTTTAAAAAATATGTGTGGAGGCAAAAAATTTGCGCCAAGTTCCAGCAAAATTGATACAGCATACAGTTAGCAGTGAAGTCACAAAGTCGGAAAATAGACGTTTTGAAAACCTATTCACATTCGATAATTTCGTCACAATTACAAAACTTATTGTCCAGATTCTTTGACTAAAAGCACATGCTCTAGTTTCGGCACACAAAATTTAGTGCAAATTGCTTGAGTGGATGCAGAGTAATACCTGTTAGAACAGTGAATTTGTGCGTAAACTGTTAAGTACTCACACCAATAATGATAAATTGTGAAGAAATTAGACGCTTATTTTGTACCTTCATTTTTCATTTTTCTTATTTGTGGCTAAAAAATTGTGCGTCAAAACATTGTATGTACTTCACAAGCTGGCGTCCAGATTCTTTGCACAGACTAAAAGCACATGCTCTAGTTTCGGCACACAAAATTTAGTGCAAATTGCTTGAGTGGATGCAGAGTAATACCTGTTAGAACAGTGAAATTGTGCGTAAACTGTTAAGTACTCACACCAATAATGATAAATTGTGAAGAAATTAGACGCTTATTTTGTACCTTCATTTTTCATTTTTCTTATTTGTGGCTAAAAAATTGTGCGTCAAAACATTGTATGTACTTCACAAGCTAACGTCCAGATTCTTTGCACAGACTAAAAGCACATGCTCTAGTTTCGGCACACAAAACTTAGTGCAAATTGCTTGAGTGGATGCAGAGTAATACCTGTTAGAACAGTGAAATTGTGCGTAAACTGTTAAGTACTCACACCAATAATGATAAATTGTGAAGAAATTAGACGCTTATTTTGTACCTTCATTTTTCATTTTTCTTATTTGTGGCTAAAAAATTGTGCGTCAAAACATTGTATGTACTTCACAAGCTGGCCAAACTGATATATGGCTTGTTTTTTTGAACTTTTATGTCCGTATTGTGTAATGTCTGGCTTGCAAATGGTGATTGGTTCAAAATATTGGTAGATATTGGTAGTCTAGTGTCTGGCAGTAATTATTTGCCACCATATAGCATTTTACTAGTTTCTCAGTGAACGTACAATTTCAAAGCAAAAAGCTCTCTTTCTGCAACCTATGAGCAAAACTGCTTTGGCGACACTACTACCTTAAAGCCCAGTTCATTGTCTTTCAGGCCACAGAAAAAGTTTGGTTAGCACCTATGGAAAATAGAGTAAAGAGGTAATACTAATTTCATGTATGCTGCCTGCAAATAACATCAATTAATACTGTCTATATGTGAAAAATTGGCAATGGTGGGCGGGTAGTTTTCTTGGAATTGCTTAAGGACAAAACGACAGAGACAAGGACAAAAACGAGTATGAACAGGGCTTTTAACGTCACTCACAGTGGCAGGGCAGGAGTCACACTGTCTGGCGCCGTGGTTGGACACAATGATGCCGTCACAACCCGCATTAACGGCATCCACTGCATCCTCGGCTGCAATAAAAAATGAACATTTTCGTGTAAACCTGATTCACACCCGCTGAATGAAACAAGCTTAGTTTTGAATAAAATGATGTCAAATAAAATTCTTGCTACAGACAAACGAACATGCAGACGACCAAGTTCTTATATTTGAAAAAAAACAAGTGAGATATTCAATTAAAAAAAATAGACCAACTAAGTAAGAGTATTTCGACGTTCATATTTTCAATATTATTTTGTCAGTGGGAATGTACCTTGTCATTTTTAGTTTTGAGTGTGCAAACTCTCCGAAGTGTAGGACTAAGAATAACACAAGATTTTGATTTAAATTTTGAAACCCTATCCAAATTAAGCGCTGTATTTAACACACCTTGATATCTTGACTTACGTCAGATTTCTATAGTCAGTTATATAGTTACTCATAACTGAAATTAATTCACAAGCGAATAACCAACCCGTGAGCACTCCTTTGACTAAAACAGGCAAATGGGTAATGCTTTTGAGCCAAGTGACGTCAGCCCACGTGAGTGACGGATTGAAGAGACTGTTGACGAATTCTGCCAGCCCTGACGAACCCTCGTGACTAGACTCGAAGCGATGCAGGCTTGCGTTGGACGCTTTAAAATTGGCCATGCTAAAAAATAAAAAAGTGTACAGGCATACTCACAGCCATAATATGTCAGCTCAGCGAGGCAAACTTACCATAATCACGCCACAAGTTTAATTTCAACTTAAACACTATTAGTGGTGTGATTATTTCGTCAATTTAGCCCTTGAACGCAGATATGGCTATAAGTATGAAACGACCCTTATATTGCTTGGGAATTCTAAAACATGCGATTTAGTTTTCAGTACATTATTGCGTGAATTATGAAGTTTTGTTTTTACAATATCACAGTATTATTGTGGGTACGTTTACCAACTGATATGGCCAGCAAAAAATTCTTAAAATTAATCTTAAAAAATTACATTTTTCAGTGCACGGCTAAATTTAAATGGTATTTTTAAACTAAACTGTTCAAAATGATACTGAAGTTACAGCTTTGTTGCAATAAAAAACTACGAAAACGAAATCTACTGACTTGTTATAAAATGTTAATAAACTGCTCAAATTAAAAAAATAATTAATCAAGTCATTAATCGTTCGGTGATTCGGACCAGTACTTTACACCCACGTCAAATGGGGAGGAAGACTAAAAGCATTCCGCAAATCGTCCCGTCTTGTGCCCAGAATCGGTGTATCGACGGTCAACGCAATGGCTAGATATCCGGCCTGCTCGGCTCGACGCACAAACGATTCCGTCAGAGATCGATCCTAAACTACAAAATTTATTAACATATTATATACTTATCAATTAATTGATTAATTGGTTTGGTAGATATTGGGAATTAATAAATGCTCTTTGTAAATCTAGTGGGCGGAATTTAAACACTGAACAGCCAACCGTGGGGTTAGTAGATTCAACGCGCTGATCACTAAAAGAATCAGAGATTATCTGAACGTGCAATGACTGCATTATGCTAAAACGATACAAACCTTACAACAATAGAGCTGAAACCATCGCGGCGAGTCAGGAGCGGCTGCTGCGACGTCTTCCAGCGATGTCGTGGCAATTGTACTGACCATCATTAAGCAATTTTGAGCCGCCGCACCTGCAACAGGACTTTGATCCAAAATAGTTAAAAAAATTTTCTTGCTAATCAATCCACTTCCTATGCAGTAACGTAGCCAGATTTGTGATGAGGAAGGGACCAGATCACCATTTTGAGCTAAACTTTTTGATTTCGTCAACCGGGTGGAGAAAGCTCTGGCCCCCTGTGCCCCCCTCACTACGTCATTATTTCTATGCAGCACAATGTGCACGTTAAACTGGACCAGTTTATTATATAATATGCCGTTATAATATGGTAGCTGGAGCGTTACCCGGTGTTTACCCGTAGTCTGGCAGAGTATACGAAGCATGCAGAGGGTATCAAAGCCGCAGGCATTCGGTGAAAAAATCACCTATATACGCTTCTGGGTTTTCTATATAAACCACTCTCGGCTCTGAGATGTTGAAATAATGCAAAACAGACAGTCAATTTAGAAATCAGTGGGCAATGAAAATAAAAAATAATTGTTGCCTTTAGCAGTGGCCAGTTCTCCGTCTGGGTGAGCCAGTTTCTGGGAAGCCACTGCACTGATGCCGATTGGTGACTCCATTGTTAACCTTCCATTCAATAGTGAAACACTTTGATCACGATGCTCCACATTACGCAACATCCGCGGTCGAATCACATAGCTTAAATAAAAACTCACTGCAAATGCGCAATATATATAGCCAGTCGTGAAAAAAAACCCACTTTGGAAACTTTTGGTCATATCCCAAGTAATACACAAAATTAAAAGTTTCTTTTTATTTTCTTATCAAGCCTTACCCTAAGCCGTAAAATGCAGCATAAAACGTTTTGGTATCATTTACATCATGGCAGAAATTTTGACCTAAAGTCATGGGAAAAAACCCAATTCGGGAAAAAAACCCACGTCGGGAAAAAAAACCCAATTTCATCGATCAATAAAAAACGTCATGAGCATGCCACCGGCGATGTTGAGCATGTATATGATAAAGTACCACCTCCTCTTTCGAACGCACACACCAACTCGTTCGTACCTCTACCGGTTGGCCTACAGCAAGCCATCAAAGTTGGCCCCAAAATTCACATGGGGTCACTTAGTGAAATTTTGTCAAAATTCAAATTTTACTGAAATTGCACGCAGAGTCGCGTAATCGCTATAACAGTGCTATACAGTAGGGCAAAAAAGTTAAACTTTAACTTTAACTTAAACTAAAAAAAAACCAACCAACCAAACACAAAAAAAAAAAAAAAAAAACCACACAACCCCCCCCACACACTATACAGTCGTTTTCTACCTATTTTAACAAGGTTTCATTCAGAAAACAAGCATTTTATATTTAACATGCAAAATGTACTGAGTCAAGGGGTACTGTGGATAGTAGGCACTAAAAATCCATCATTGTGTCATAATATGACGTTAAAAAGCATTGATTCTTGTTTAAAACATCTAATCACGTCATTTTGGGCTGTTTACGGCCAAATTTTGCAAAAAATGATGGTATTCAAATTTTGAAACATTACCCAAACAGGTTTCGTTCCTCGCTAGAATTCCGGGTTTGTTAGTAATTTCTCATCATACGGGCACCCAACAAGACCGGTTTTGTGTTTCTATCACGTTTATTCATCGAATTACACAACTTGAAAAATTGGGTTTTTTCCCCGACGTGGGTTTTTTTCCCATGAAGTTGAGCCACTGTGGCTCAGCTGTGGTTCAGTGTGGCACTCAACATTTTTGCTTAATTTGTAGCCCTATAGGTGGCCTCCGTGGGATTCGAACATATTTGAATAAGTTTGTTTAGATACCGATGGCTCAAATTTTTCAAGCTTCGTAGGTGAAAACAATCAAAATTTCGATTCCTCAAAAAAATTGTAAACATGATCAGAATCAGTTCTAAACTCGTGTATGGAGTTGTTTAGACTAGAGGGTGTTTTATTGCACACAAAAATTGGTACCCATCGAACCACCCTAAGCTCAGAAACCGGGGTGGGTTTTTTTTCCCGACAAACGGGGTGGGTTTTTTTCCCGATTGGCTATAACTATCAAGCAACTATTCATTGAAAATATATAAAAAATATATAAATATATATACTCTATGAAATACAAAATAAAAAAATAAAAAATTCGTACAGTTTCCTTTATGCAAAATGAAGAAGAAGGTACGAGCGCGTATGTATATATGAAAAAAATATACGTATATACTCTTCAAATCTGGCGGTGTTCCAGCGCGCAGTCAATTCTTCATCTGATCCGCTTCGAAAATAATCAAGAGCTGCCTTCGGCAAAACTTTAGCGGCTTCTGATTCAAAATCCCGTACACACACCAGAGGCATCGTCATGTTCGTAAAAACAAACACTGAATTAAAAAACTGGCTACTGATTAGACATTAGTTCCTAGCATGGGCCATCGTTTGGTGATTGGTTAATTTTACACACTAGGAGATACTAGCAAAAGGTGTCGTACTTTTAACAGGTACTTGGTGTTTAGTGTGTACTCTTGAGTCTTGATCATCTATGACGGCTGAAATTCTTCTTGATATTCTGGGTTAAATGCAGTTGGGGGGGGGAATAGTGGACCTATTTTGTTGAGTAGAGCCCCTTGGGGGAAGCATTTTTGCTTCAAGAATCCCTATTTCATATTTTGGATTTTCTGAGATACGAGCCCCCGATATCTGAACCCTCAGTGAGGGACGTTTTTGGAAACTCGTGTTTTTTCCGTTCTAGACGTGTTTAAGTGGAGTCGATTTAATTTTTTAATAATAAGCCCCCTAAAACTGAACACTCATCACTCATCAGTGGGAGACATTTTCGCAATTTTTTCGGAAACCCGTGTTTTATACGTTTTAAACGTTTTTTTTAAATGGAGTTGGAATTTTTACATGTTTTTTAGAACCAGAACAAGGGCACTTGGACGTTGGACCCCATTCCTTTCGAAAAATTGGCCAAATTCACCAGAATCGTCCAATTTTTGACCAAATTCAAATTGGGCCTCAGTTTAGGCGTGGGCTTAGGCTTTGGCTTCGAAAATTTTCTGTGGGTATATACGCTAACGATCAGGTATATAAAATAACGATAGCTAGCAATTTTGCTGTAGCGCAACGGTACTGTAAAGCCATAATCTAATTTTGACGAACGAAAAATAAAAATTACGACAGGATTTTAAAAATGACGCCAGAATGATGAAATCCGTTTTTGAAAAAACCCTGATTCAAGAAGCAGATCGAAGCGACACTTTTGTAAAAATCAGAGTGGTTATACTTGCAGGGGAATGGGGGCGGCAGCCCCCAGGCCACCGGAAAAAATAATTTCGAAATGTCACTGAAAAATGACGGAAAAACGAAGGAAAAGTTTCCTTCACATTTCCTCTCTATTTCCGTCAAATTTCCTCCAATAACAATTCTCACTTTCCGTCACATTTCAGACACATTTCCGCAACATTTCCGCAATATTTCCTTCATTTTTCCGTCACATTTCCTCCATTTAGTCCAACTTTCCGTCACTTTTCGGCTCATATTTTTCCTTCACTTTTCGGTCATATTTCCTTCACTTTTCAGTCATATTTCCTTCACTTTTCGGTCAAATTTCCTTCACTTTTCGGTCATATTTCTTTCACATTTCCTTCACTTTTCTGTCATATTTCCTTCACTTTTCGATCATATTTCATTTATATTTCCTTCACTTTTCGGTCATATTTCCTTCGGTCATGTTTCCGTTATGTATATTTTCTTTTACCTTTCGGTTATATTTCCTTTCACTTTCCTACATATTTGTGCTAGATTTAGTTGCTTTTCCATATATTTTTACAAGTTTTTGCTTCAATTGACGTGTTTTTCGAATTCTTACTTTATGCCGCATTGTTACGAATACATTTCAGTCAAAGCAGAGGTCATTTTCCATGCTTTTTTAGCAAGATTTCCGCTGTTCATACTCACGTTATCATTAGCCTCGACAGTGGTGAGATTGATTGCAGCCCACTTAAAGTGGTAGTTTCATTTGTGAGGTTTTTGCAATTTCAGTGCAAACTTTGCACCCAAAGTACTCGGTTACGAATGATACCTGAACACAAAAATTTGGCTGCATTTTGCTGCATTCTACTAAAAAAATAGATCCACTATTCTCCCCCCTACTGCATTTAACCCCAAAATTTCCGGGCATGTCCCTCACTTTTTTTTTAAATTTTCAACGGCGGCGGTCTATATAAGTATTTTTGTTTTTTTAAAAATACGCCAGAAATTGGAGGCTTCAGGTGACTGGCCAATTTTTCAAAAAGAATAGGGTTATATAATGTGTGTCGACTTGGTTCTAAAAATTTTTAAACATTATTTACACTTCATTTAAGTATCTTGGAACGGCAAAAATACGGGTTTCTGAAAATTTTGCGAAAACGAGCCTCACAAAAGGCTCAAATTTCGGGTTTAGCCACATAGTTTGGCTTCAAATTCAAACTTTGGCTTGGCTTACATTCGGATCAAGTGCAGTTGGGGGGGGGGGGAAATAGTGGACCTATTTTTTGGAGTAGAGCACCTTGAGAGAAGCATTTTTTGTAATAGAACCCCTATCCATAAATTTGGATTTTCTGAGCTATGACCCCTTGAAAATTGAATTTTCAGTGTTTTTGGAAGTTAAGGTGGCGCTCAGGGGAACCGACTTTGGCGTTTAATTTTTTTCAGCGACATTTTTGACCATAATGTCTTGAAGGAAAGTTGTTCAAAATGAAAATAGCTTTCATTGGATGTGCATATTGTGATAAAAATTTTTTTTTAATTTTTTGGACAATTTTGTAGCCGTAGCAAAAAAATTTTTGTTTCCATATAAAATGATTACTCATATCATTAAAATATGCGGTTTTTTAGCTTTAAATTGATGTATTAAACTTAAGAATACGTTGAAGTTTTGCTGAGTTATTTAACCGTGAAAATAGCAAATCCAAAATGAAAAATCTACAAAGCTGATAAATCTTCGAAAATGTCAAATTTTTGATTTAATTTCTTAAAAATTTGAGTATGGCTTTTTGTAACTTTTTCAACGGAAATATGCAGTCCTAAAAAAGGTCTAATTTTTGAAAAAGTGAAACGTGTGGGCAAACATTACATTTTTGCGTAGCGAAATCGACTACTTTTTTTGGACCTGGGTCCTAGCTGCCGTTTGCGATTGAGTTGAAAGTTTGCACAATGAAAGAAAGAATATAAATGCAGACGTGAAAGTTTTTCGATTTTCAAATTTTGGCCCGCAGCACTTTTTGTAGTCGCTCAAACACGACTGATTTTTAAAAAATCGATTTTTTGCAAAATCAAAAATAAAAATGAAAAATCGATGATCAATCACGTCTAGATTTTTGAGAGATCTTTCTATTGATACCAAGATCATCAAAAACGGTTGAAGTTTTGCTGAGCTAGGTCAAAAACAAAATTAGTGTGAATAGGAAATTCGACATGGTCATAAAATTTGACACATTCACATTAAAGTGCTGAACTGTATTGTAAATAGGTTTTTTGATGTCTCTTTGATATACAATTAAAGTGGTATAGCTATTTATTGCATGAGCTGAGCGCCAAATATGAGTTTTGTTGCTGAGCGCTACCTTAAGGTAGGCCAAAGTTCGAAGCCAAAAATGGCTGTAATCTTTGTTTTTGGATGGTTTTGAGTGCGTTATGCTGTTTTAAGGCATCGTCTAGGCTTAGTTGGCAGGATTCTCTAGGCTAAGCTGGCAGGATTTTTTCTGAAAATTTCGATTTTTTATTGCCTAAGCCTGAGCCTAAGCCTAAGCCTGAACCTAAGCCTAAGCCTAAGCCTGATACTAAGCCTAAGCCTAAGCCCCATACTAAGCCTAAGCCCTAAGCCTAAGCCTAAGCCCAAGCCTAAATTTAGGCCAAGTTTGAATTTGGTCAAAAATTGGACGTTTCTGGCAAATTTGGCTAATTTTTCGGCAGGAACCCGGTCAAAGAGCCTTTGTTTTGATTCTAAAAAATTGTAACCAATAATTTGACACCATTTTGACACGATTAGAACGGAAAAAACAAGAGCTTCGGAAAAAAATTTCGAAAACGTCCCTCACTGAGGATTCAGATTTCGGGGGGTCGTATCACAGAAAATCCAAAAAATGAAATAGGGGTTCTTGAAGCAAAAATGCTTCCCCCAGGGTGCTCTACTCAAAAAAAGGACACTGAAAATGCTATTTTCAAGATATCATACCTCGGAAAATCTAAATTTGTGGACCGGGATTTTATTACAAACAATGTGGGTAAAGGTAAAGTTAAAATTGAAAACAAGGTTAACGTCAACGGTTGAGGTTAAAAATTTGCACAGTACATTAACTTTAGCTGCGAAACAAGATAAAGCACTTTTCTCGTCCGAATATTAAGGGTAACCTGAGCTATCACATTGGCTTTAGTCATTGTTTGAGAATACGACTTAGCCTAACTGTAGCTGCAGGTAATTTTGAGAATACGGCCCATGAAGAAAAATTACATCGATGGTGCTGTCTTAGAAATGCAAAAAAACTAACTTGAAAAACAAAGTGCATTTTTTATTTCGACGGATTAAAAGACCGACAAGGCTCAACTTGGTCGGCAAATGTCACTAATGCACCTTAAATTGCATGCCATTCATTCCATCGGCGGCAAAAGCCACCCAAAGTCAACTTAACCCTTCTCTACATGCAAGGCTCATCACATGTTATGTAAACATATAAATTTCAAAATTACAAAACTTAAGCCTGACCCTCAGCTTAAGCTGAAATCCCAACCTCAAGCGTAAACTTGAAAACGTACACGCACACTCACATACATGTATGTTGAGCCTTGCATGAAAGAGAGCTCAATACAAATCCCCAACTAATCGCTTAGCTCAGCCCACAGGAAAATTATTTCCAGAAAAAAACTAGATCGTAAAAAATTATCTGGTTTTTTTCTGGTTTTT
Source organism: Trissonchulus sp. WLG1_4 (assembly GCA_030248245.1). Classification (NCBI taxonomy): domain Eukaryota; kingdom Metazoa; phylum Nematoda; class Enoplea; order Enoplida; family Ironidae; genus Trissonchulus; species Trissonchulus sp. WLG1_4. The sequence goes on from JASANF010005805.1 coordinate 21,497, forward strand.
TTCTAACTTTTTTCTAGTTAGAAAAAAACCAGAAAAAATTATCTAGTTTTTTTCTAACTTTTTTCTAACTTTTTTCTGGTTTTTTTCTAGTTTTTTTCTAATTTACGATCTAGTTTTTTTCTGGTTTTTTTCTGACTTTGTCAAAATACGATCTAGTTTTTTTCTGGTTTTTTTCTGGTTTTTTTCTAACTTTTTTCAGATTTGCCCCAAATCGGTTTTTAATGTTTTTGGAGTACTTTTACGCCCTTTTTGTCATTTGTTTTAGTCTTTTGTATTTGTAATTCCCTTTATAATGCATTATTTTAGCTTATTTTTTCTGCATTTTCCGGTGTTTTTGGTGGGTTTAAATTGGTTTTCCACCTTTTTTTGAGTTTTTTTACTACGCTTTTCTGATTGTTTGCTGATGCGATGTGAGTATTTTTAGATTTTTCAAACTTTCTCAAAATACGATCTAGTTTTTTTCTAGCTTTTTTCTGGTTTTTTTCTGATTTTTTTCTAACTTTTTTCTAACTTTTTTCTGCTTTTACTAAATCGTTCTGTAACGTTCTTAAAGTCCGTTATATACCTTTTATGTCGTGTTATATATCATATATATCGTTATTGTACATTAATTTATTGTATTTTTGTGTTTCCTCCTTTTAAATCTTTTTATATGTTCATTAAAAGCGGCGACAGTTATTTTGGGGGATATCAGATCAACGCCATGGGGTTTTTTACTTTTATTAAGATGAGGTGCGTACCGTTTTACGGGTGAAAACATTTTTCCCAAATCGAATGTAAACCGGGTAGATGTTTCAAAACGAACCTCCGAATCGTGCAAAAAAATATTTTCATGTTTTCAGGTCTTCCTGTGGCCCACATACGTCCATCGGATCAGTCAACGGCCATCTTGCTGCTAATTATCGCCCTCCAAACGTCACATAATTTTATCATGGTTTTTTCATCATGATTTTCTTCAAAAATCGACCCTTTTTGGCAGAAATGACTTCTACCCAAATATGCATTTTTTTAGTATTTAAATGCATTAAAAATAGATTTTTGCACTTATTATGTTAGAAACGGTGGCCAAACACCGCCCGCGTCTACTATTCTTAAATTTAGGTGGTACGCAGCAGCTAACGCCTAACTATTCCAAAAAATGGCAAATTTTGGTGAAACATCACCAAAACAGGTTTCGTACGGGGTGTCGGGGTATGGGCCAAAACGACAAAAACGACGTTTTGTGGCCAAATAAACGGTTTCAATGAAGTCTACACATGTTTTTACCCCAAATCAGTCAACTTTTGTTTAGCAAAAAATTGTCGCCAAACAAAATAGGGTTTTTTCCCCGCAATAGGATTTTTTTCCCGCACTAACTTTGAACTGTCACAGGTAGAGGTAAACCACAACGTTTATCACTGTTTTTAAACTTCAGAAGTATAGAGGAAAGGTAACTCTCTTGAAAAGTGAAAACAACGTCGGCCAAAAGTGATTTTGTGAAAAATTATGACAAGTCAAAAATTTAGAAAATTTTGTCACTTTGGAATTTTTCAACATGCAAAAATTTGAAATTTTATAAAAAATGCTACGGGCCTCAAAACTGCACAGAAATTGGTGTGGTAAGTAGTTGTAATTTGGCATTTTTTGAAATATTCAGGCTTTACCTTTAAATTATTCAGGCTTACCTTAAAATTTTCGCAAAAAATACGCGAAAATGCATATTTGGGCTAAAGTCATTCAATCATCTTGTATATGTATATATACCATAAAATTTTAACCGTTTTTGTAATTTTAATAAGTGAACAACCAAAATTATTATCAGCTTTGCAACTTATTCATTTGTCTGTATATACATATATACGTGTATTTATGCTGCTGAGTTTGTAATTTTTATTCCCTTTGACTATATACAGTAAGACCATTCAACTAGAAAAAATCTAGAAAAAAGTTAAATAACTAGAAAAAAACCAGAAAAAAGTTAGAAAATAACTAGAAAAAACCAGAAAAAAGTTAGAAAATAACTAGAAAAAAACCAGAAAAAAGTTAGAAAATAACTAGAAAAAAACCAGAAAAAAGTTAGAAAATAACTAGATAAAAGCCAGAAAAAAGTTAGAAAACAACTAGAAAATAACTAGAAAAAAAACAGAAAAAAGTTAGAAAATAACTAGAAAAATATCAGAAAAAAGTTAGAAAATAACTAGAAAATGACTAGAAAAAAACCAGAAAAAAGTTAGAAAATAACTAGAAAAATATCAGAAAAAAGTTAGAAAATAACTAGAAAAAAACCAGAAAAAAGTTAGAAAATAACTAGAAAAATATCAGAAAAAAGTTAGAAAATAACTAGAAAAAAACCAGAAAAAAGTTAGAAAATAACTAGAAAAAAACCAGAAAAAAGTTAGAAAATAACTAGATAAAAGCCAGAAAAAAGTTAGAAAATATATAACTAGAAAAAAACAGAAAAAATCTGGAAAAAATTAAATACCTAGCGTATACATACTAGAAACAGTGCACAAAACAACTAGACACCCTCAAAAAACAACTAGAATTCAGTTTCAGAAAACGTATATAAAGAGCATTAACGTGGCTGAACAATAAAGAAAATCATCAGGGAACACTCTGAAAAAATTGAGAATGTCCGAGAAAGGGTTGGTGAAAAACCAGAAAAAAACTAGAAAAAAGCCAGAAAAAACGTAGAAAACAGCTGGAAAAAAACTAGAAAAAAACCAGAAAAAAGTTAGAAAAAAACCAGAAAAAAGCTAGAAAACATTCTCTATAGGGTCAGAAAAAAACCAGAAAAAAAGTAGAAAAAAACTAGATCGTGAGACTGGCAGTTAGAAAAAAACCAGAAAAAAGTCAGAAAAAAGTTAGAAAAAATTAGAAAAAAACCAGAAAAAAACCAGAAAAAAACTAGATATTCGTCAGGAAGAATTAGAAAAAAACTAGAAAAAAACCAGAAAAAAACTAGATAATTTTTTCTAGTTTTTTTCTGGTTTTTTTCTGGTTTTTTTCTAGAAATAATTTTCCTGTGGCCCCCCCCCCACTAAGCCAAACACTAAACATAATGGCCCGTATTCACATACTAAGAGTTATTCACATACTAACGCTAAGCGTTTGCTAAGTGTTAGCGCTTAATTTGTACTAAACTGTTATTCACAAAATAAACGCTTAAAAATTAGTGTTATACTAAACTTAGCGGTTAGCAACTTTTGTGCTTAGTTTTGGCTTTGGCTTGAAGTGCGCTCCCTGCTTGATGTGGATCCGGAATTCGTTATTTATCCGCATTTCCATTTGGTATTTATAAATCCGATTATAGATTTATTTAAGGTGGCGCTCCTGAAATGTGGGTTTTGGCCACTATTTTAAAAACGCGCAAAAATAAACATGCCTCGTAAGAACAAAAGTTGATCAGAAGTGAATTTCCTTCAATTTGATGTACATATCACATAAAAATTTCTTTGAACATTTTTGAGCAAATTTCGTCAAGAAAAATAGATTTTCACAGAAATGCCTTCACAAGCCAGTGCATTTACACGTATGTAATGAATTTGAAAGGCTGAAAAACACTAGCAATTGTGTTTTACTGAAACGTAATTAAAAATTTTTGGTGTTTTATTGAGTGTGGCATAATTTTTTTGTGAGCTAACGCAATACTTTCTGCATGAGACAGAAATATAGTGCGTGTGAATACAAACGCAAATTTTCGGCTTGCGATTTTAAAAAATTGGCTCATCGAAAAAAGTTAAAATTTGGCACATAAATGCACCTTCTCATCTTCGAGCGGTCGCAAAATTTGATTTTTGGCAAATCGATAGTATCTAAAAAATTTAGCCAAATTTATGTTTTTCAAAAATCGCGATTTTAGTGTTTATCGATATATCAATCATATTCATCAAAAATGACTTTTTGCGACCGCTCGATCACGTTGAGGCTAGCAAAATGAGCTATTGATTGTGCAACAGCTACTTACTTGCGAAGAGAAATCGCAAGCCGAAATTCCACTCACGTTTGGTCTACAGTGAATGCTAATTTGTATCAATCAACTTCATTTTTTGTATTTAGGCATACTTTTACACCAGCTTGCCATTGTGTATTTAAAATTGGCCCCAAACTGCCGTTTTTTGAAAAGTCACATTTCAGGAGCGCCACCTTAAATTACTATTTCTTATTAATAATATATATTTTTCTCGAACTATACTTTTGTAAAAAATGTTTTCAGCAGGTGGATTCCTGAAAAATGCAAAATCAGCTCTGCATGTTTCAGGGGGCATATCATGAAAAATATAAATTTTCAAATAGAAGTTCTTGAAGAAAATTTACTTCGATTAAGATGCTCTACTCAAAAATGTAAAAAAACGAATTTGGACAACAAAGTGCATTTTTTATTTTTGGCGATTAAACGAGCAAAATGGATCGAATTGGTCGGAAAATGTTACTAATATATCCTAAATTGCATGCCCTTCCTTCCCATGGCGGCCAAGAACCTCCCCCACTCTCCCCACCCCAACCCCACACCATCCACTAACTAAGCGCTTAGCGCTTAGGGAGCTCCCGAGGTCCCTAAACTTAAGGTGGCGCTTCGGCCAGGTGGTATTTGATCTTTATTTTATAAACGGTACATTTTCACGATTTTTGTTGAATAGAAAAGTTGTTCAGAATAAAATCAGCTTTTCAGTAATGTATATATCGAGTAGTTTCATGAAAAGTCAAAAATTGACATTTTTTACGTTCAAGCTAGACCCTTGCCATTATGCTAGATATGTTGACGTTGGTGCAAGTTGATTTTCAGTTCTTTCAAAGGTTTTTTTTAGTTTTTTTGCGGTTTATCTTGGGTGTTGCTATGTTTTTCTTATGTATTAACGTATTTTTTCTCGTCTCAGGAACTTTTTTCTGTTTTCCGTTTTAGGATTTTTCCCGAAAACTTTGGTTTGCGATGATTTCAAAAAATTCAAAAGATTTTACAGTTTACTGTTACTTGTTTGGTTTTCAGAAGTTTTTATTTCGCTAAAAGTGTTGTGACAAATTCATTGAGAAATTTTGAGAAAATCATTGAGAATTTTTGCTTTTTTACATAAAAAACCAGTAAATTTAAATTTTCTGTGATTTTTTCCTTTTACAGATTTTAGATCTTGCTTTCAGATCTTGCTTCTCCTTTCCGTTCACAGATATTTTATAGACATTCAGAGAAATTTAAGATAATTTTTTTGGGATTAAGTGCATTTGGGACTTGGGAGAGAGAAATAATAGACCTATATTTTTTGGATCAAGTGCAGTTGGGGGGAAAATAGTGGACCTATTTTCTGGAGTAGAGCACCTCAAGGGAAGCATTTTTTGTAATAGAACCCCTACCCACAAATTTGCATTTTTTGAACCATGACCCCTTGAAAATTGTTCAGTGTTTTTCTAAGTGAACGTAGTCAGTTGCGGATCCAGATTACAAACCACCCCCCCAGGCCCCAAAAAACAGCAAAAAAAAAAAAAAAAAAAAAAAAACAAAAAAAAAAAAAAAAAAAAAAAAAAAAAAAAAAAAAAAAAAAAAAAAAAAAAAAAAAAAAAAAAAAAAAAACAAAACAAAAACCCCCCACATGGGGCACGGGCCCCGGGCCCCCGCTTTGGCAACGAGGGCCGATAGAAAAAAATTTCCGATACGTCTCCAATTGACTAAATTTGGTCTAAAAATCGAAAAATTTCAAAAAACTTCCTGGGGGCTACCGCCCAGGGCCCGTTACACAAAATTGTTATCAGTGGCTTGTTGCACAAAACACTGATCAGTTATCAGTAAACTGCGTTGCACGGCGTTTACTATATAATAACTGATAATTATCAGTATCAGTCTTATATGAAATGCATTGGAATTTATCAGCGAATAATTACTGATAAATTTTGTGCAACGCTACACTGATAACTGATAAAAATTTACTGATAACTGATAATTGATAACTGATAGTTTTGTGCAACGGGGCCCAGTGGCGTATTTAGGGGGGAGAGAGCTGGGTGGGCTGCAGCCATCCCCTTTTGAGCGGCGGCGGCTCGCCTCTGAATCTTGTGGCTCACGTTGCTCCGCACCACACCCTTCCCCCCCCCCGGTCGCAGCCCCCCCCATTGCGAAATCCTAAATATGCCACTGCTACCGCCCCCAGGCCCCAGACCCCCACAACACTGGCTAATTTGCTATTATCTACCATCAAAGCCAATGCATGTGTATATACAAGAGTGTTTATTATGCAGCATTTACTTGTGTAATACACTGTCTGATGTGATGACGTTCGTCGTTCTCCCTATTCTTTTAATTTCGCTGTCTGAAAAACTTTTCGATACGTCTTGACCAAATTTGGCCTAAAAATCAAGATTTTCTGTAATTCTGATGGCTGCGGCAGCAGATCTCTGCAAGTGGGTCTGTCTTTCGTGAGTGGTGGGTTGTGTCCAGTTTATTTACTCAATATATACACTGTAGCAGGGGTGCATCTAGGGGCGGGGCGGCGGTGTGACGCCCCCCCCCGAAATTCTCAAGTTAAATTTCACACAAGGGTGAAATTAGTTTGGTTTTATCGAAAAAAATTTCCGATACGTCTCCAATTGACCAACCCCCAGACCCTTGTAATTATTTTTCAACAAAGCCTATGTAGGAGTACACCAGTGTACATAGTATAACTGCATTCATTTGTGTTATACACTGTCTGATGTGACGTTCCCGCTTTTGCTTTAATTCCCGTGTCTAAAAAAATTTCTGAAACATCTCCAGTTGACCAAATTCGGCCTAAAAATTTTAAAAAATTGCAATTGCATTTTTTTAACCCAATACAACAAAAGTCATTTCCCACCGAAATGTTCTTCTGGGTACGCCACTATATAATATACTAATATAAATACGCTTTAAAAATTTTTTCGGTTGAAACCCACCTATTGAGAAACCTGGCTACGCTACTGCCGCCAACTTATGGCATTTGTAAGATAACACATAAGAATAACAACAATTGACACTATGTACTAAAAAACGCCTGGGAAAATTTTGTCTCTTTTGTCACGCTCGCTACTATTCGTAGATGCCCCCGTGCATGCCTGATTAGTCACCACCCAGCCACGCTGCCATGTTTACAAATGCATACACTCAATAAGATAAAAGAAGACGCATGATCAAACATTTGGTGCATGCCTGGTCTCGGGAACTTAACTCTTTTTCTCTCCGACTAGCCGCCCCCCTCCTTGAGACGCCTTTTTTGGTGGGGATCTTCCCAACCAACCACAAGTTTCTGCTATATGTAATCCCTACACACATTAGTATCCTCATACGAGTATACGACTATATACACAATGTCTAGGTATAAACAATGCACAGAAATATGTAATGTATGTCCGTATACATACCACACTCCATGGTATATATATAAGTATATGCACTTTCATAGAAAATATCGGTATCGGTATCGGTATTTTTTATCGGTATCGGTATCGGTTATCGGTATTTTTTGGTATCGGCCAAATACTAATACTAATATAAGTACGCTTTAACCCTTTCCCGTATACTGTTACATCAGAATCAAAATTGCACTATCTTACATTAGTGAAACCTGTCGGCCTTATGTTTCACAAAATCTGTTACTTCATTGAACTTTCATGCAGCAAAGGGTTAAAAAAAATTTCGCTTGAACCCCCCTTGTAAGAAACCTGGCTACGCTACTGCCGCCA
>JASANF010005807.1:0-16502 GCA_030248245.1 Trissonchulus sp. WLG1_4
AAAAACACCAACAGGTATATGCCTGTTGAATACATACAAAGGAAGCACTACTACTGCTACATTACTTAAACATATTACCTAGTAATAATTTGTGTTCAGCTTACAATATGAAGCTGACAAAATCATGCACCCAAAACATGGCTCATTTTACAAGGGTCAACAAAATTTTGACAAGATTCTCTTGTCACGGGGTCTAGCTGTTTTCCGGCACCAGCTGCGCATATGGGCATAGTCAACTACCCTTCTTTCAAACTGTAAATGGTTCTTCTCTATTGGTACTGGTTGGCGCGTATGGGAGCCATATTTTTTTACCCCCCATTTTTGGTTGATTTGTGGGGAAAAATACGGGTATATACTTTTTGCTTTTATGTCGCGTTTTCAAGCCAAAATTCCTTTGTAGGAAAAAGTAAGCACAGGAAGGTGCTACGGCTGCCAAATGTATATACTACGACCACCGACTGCTAACAGAGCGGTTTCAGCTACACAAGGGTGTTCAAATGATGAGCCCAGCTACATAAATACACATATATACAGACGCACAGATGCCAAAGTTGCGAAGCTGATGATAATATTGGTCATTCACCATGACGTATATATACGTCAGCGGGGGGGAACCTGTTAAAATATATTATCTAGGAACAATTTGTGGTACAACACGATTTGAATATTCACAGCAATGAAGGAAATTTTAACTAATATATATAAGACTATAATTAAGTATACAAAAACTATCAAGCAGGGCGTCGCGACCAATTTTGGCGCCCGCGGAACAAGCTTTACCTCAAAAGAATCAGTTTACCGCCAAGAAAAAATGAGTAGATGGAAAAAATTTTGAAAAAAAATTCAAAAAAGAGTGTAGTGTGAAACGTAGTCATGGTGTTATTGGGGCTTCAATTTCAGTGATCTTTTCTTTTATGTGCAAGTTTAATTAAAAAATGGAGTAAGTATGAGTTGAGTTTCATAACTGTAGAAGCATTTTGGCCTGCGTTTCTTGGATGGGTCAAAAGCGACCGTATTTTTTCTGTGACCGTATTTTCCCCCCAAAAATGGGTAAAAAATACGTTTATTTTTCGAGGGTAAAAAAATACGTTTATTTTTCGATTTATATAAAGTTAGTAACGCAGAGAAAAAAGTTTAATATGTGCTTGTGTAGAGAAACTCCGCGAGGTATTGTTGGAAAAAAGTTTGCCCGAGAAACTTAATCCAGGAAAGCAGAAAACCTTGTGCAAATCTATCAGGAACAATACGTAACTGAACGAAGAACAATGAGATATTGCTAATAGGCCGTTTAATCAACTTTTAAGGGAAAATGGGGCTGTGTAAATCAGTGTGTATTTTTATTTTTTGCTGTGTAAATTAGGCGGCCGGTGTGTAAATACACCCTATTTTAGACAAAAAAAACCATGTGCAAATTAGTTTTCACTTATCAGACAGGTCAGTTTGTGTTAAAACATCAGTATAGTGGGGCACGTAAAAGTTGCTGCAGCGTAGCACTCAAACAGGAATTTGTTTTTGTCTGGACTCTAAAGAACAGCGAGCCAACTAAGACCCATTTTCAAATCAACACATAGACCCAAAGCAACACAAACCTAGATTCAAAGAAAGCTACAGCTAGACAACAAGCAACACACAAAGCTTAGACTCTCAAAGCAACAACGATGCAACTACATAAGATCCTATTCTCAAATCTCAAACCAACAGCACCTTAAATTACAGGCAACACAAACCTAGACTCAAAGCACAGCAACACAAATCATGACTCAAAACAACAGCGAGCCATGCTATTGCTAACACCCCATTCTCAAACCAACAGCAAACAGACTTGGACTACAGTCAGCCCAATTCAGCTAAAATACCAGAGTCATCATACTCTCCAGTCTCAATTATGCAATGCAGATACTCATGAGAGTCATGAAAATATGAGCATCTCTGGGGAGGAACCCTGCCCCTTTTAGGGGCAACTTGTTCAGCTTGGGAGCTGCCTGCTGTTTTTTGTCTGCGTATATGCAGAAAAGACCAATTCATTTAAACCTGAAAGGTAGACACCGGGGAAGGAACCTTGCCCCTTTTGGGGCCTACCTGTTTAGAGTTTACTCGCCTATAGTGGTTGAAGTTAAAGGACTCTTTTGACCTGGCATAGAAGAACATTATAGGGGCCATTCATACTTTTCCGTGATAGTGTGTATGTTGTAATTTATAACCGTAAGCACAATATGTTGACATACTGTTTTAGTGTGAAGATCTCAGAATGTTATGTCACGCTGGATCCCATATACTACGCGTCCATGCTGCTGATTTTCTATTTCATGCCGGCGCTGGCTTCTCTGGCGATCAGTATTTTCATTTTTTTCATCGCCCAGCGTCTGAGTACTCGACTGCCGGATATTCCAGAAAGTCGGGTTGAGCGACGTCAAGTGAAACAAAAGATGATCAAACGGATTCTGTTTGTATTCAGCTCTACCGTGTGGACAGCTTTAACCTATTTACCTTACAGGGTCATTTACAGTTCATTTCTGCTATGCAGCTTAATCAGGGGACCGGAATCGGCCCAAACCTGCAAACCCCCTGCCGTCGAAACGGCAGGCTACATCCTGTGGTTTCTCATGCCGCCAGGGGCCGTAGGAAACCCGATAATCACGATTGCTACTCAGCGTATATACCGTATACACTTCAAAAAACTGATTCATAGCATTGTTAAAACTTTGCACCTGCCGAAATGGTGTTGCCCCTGCGTTACTGTAGCCAGAGATTGGCGTGATCTCAAACGTGAGGATTCTAGTCAAGTTCTAACTGGTCAACTCATGGCGGCTTCTGTACGTGACTCGGACAAGACGAAATTCGGCAGCCGTGCCAAAAGAGCGCGGATGCCAAGATGCTGAAGCATCACAAAAACAGGTTTCGCAGGTTCTCAGTCAGCATTTTTCGCAGCTATATTTCACGCCAAATGCTGAAAAACTTGTAACCTACTGTATTCTTAGTTCGGGAATACCGACTTTGACTAACTTTTGTCAGTTTGGTGTCAAAAGATTGTGTCAGTTCTTACTGTATGTACGTCAAATACCGGCAGCTACCAACAGTTCAGCTTCAAAAGGGTATCAGCTCAGTTAAAGTTTTTTCAAACTCTGATAAACTTGCTCGGTTACATCATGTCTACGGACTCCGCAACCATTATAGTCCTATCAATCGGAAGACAGCAATGTCGCCATAATTTTTTATCACATTCGTCTCTATGTAATTATGATGTGGTACGGTGGGATAAATCTACCCCTAAAAAAATGTTCTTCGATGAAGTTCAATAATGGCCGATATTGCCGAAGAAATCCATAAGAAAGAATTGTTCCCCGATTACTTGTACCAAGGCCGATATTGCTGATATTGTGATATTACCGATATTGTTTTCCCACAAAAACTTCATGGGTAAAGCGAAGATACACTATATGGGATACCGTGTTAAATCTACAACCGTCCTATACTGACGCCACTACTACGAGCTTCTATCAAGATTCCTATGAGGCCAAACTATGCACCGACTTCAACTTGATGATCTTTACTGATCAAACCAAAGTATAACTTTACAGAAATATATTTACATATATATTAGACAATAAACACAAATAATAAATAGGCTAATATCAAGAGTACATAATGAAAGAGCCAGCACTACTGTTTATGTTATCTCTTTCGGTTGCAGTCTATGTACCTGTGTTTAACCCAAATTAGCGATTAGGACAGGTCATAAAGAAATACACTTTCATGAAACAGGAATCACGCAGCTCGCGAAACTACGTAACTCTTGGTTTTCCCTATTATTATGTACTCTTGCCTTGACCACAGTTTATCTTGTAACAATACTTTCCACCTTGAACAAAATTCAGCCACTGGCAAACCTGTTTCTATGCAAGCAAATCTAGAAAGATCGAGCACAATCAATAAATTTTCAAACGACTACGATGGCTTGAAATGTTTCAGTTAGAATCGCCCACAAAACCCTAATATTTTCGTGCATCTCCGCATAAACCTCTTTCAACTTGAAAATTTTACCGTATGATCATTTTTTGGAATCACAATTTTGACAGAAACAACGATGTACCCTATTTCGGTCGTTAGAAATTTTATAGTATTTCAATAATACAATTTTGTGTAATAATTTGCAATTCTGAAAACTCAAAAATATTTTTATTTTTTGCACAATATGTTATTTTGCACTGTTTAATTTTTTGTCTCCGTCTGAATGTGTTAACTAACTTTTTCGCACATTGTACAATAAAAAAATAAAAAAATGAACCCTCAATACTAAAAACGTAAATTATTAGGAAATTTGCTATAGATAATTCTCGTCATAATAAGGCTACAGTAAAGACAACAGTATGGTTACGGAGCAGTTACGCTTATTATGAATATATCATTATACTATTGATGATAATTATGAATATATACTTCGTTAAAACACACATATGGGCTTGGTTCAAACCAGAGAACAACGCAGTTTTAGTTACACGGGGACTAAGCCTGAACGTAATCTAACTTCCAAGCCTCAGCTAAAACTTGAGTTTCCCCTTCAGTCGGATTTAGCCCACATCGTCAAAATTTTTGGAAGGGTCTGTCCACCCGGTGACCCCCAAGAATTCCCCAGCTACAACTGATGTATTAATAGTCAAGTCACTCACTAAACACTATCACATTGAATAAGTGAACAGGAAAAAGTATTTGTACAGTTAAAAAAGCTAAAAGAGTATTCACAACTAACACTATAAACTAGTGCTATCCCATAAAATTGTAATAAAAACAAAAAAAAACTGGTAAGAAACTTACAGGCCATAACCTCAGTTTGTAGCGTTAATTTTCGGTGCTTAAGAACTTAACTTTACTACGATACAAACTAACGTACTTTTTAGTAATCAAAGTATTCGGTCTACACTATAACATAATCTAACAATTATTCCACAGCAACAAGCGCTATTGCATTGTAACAAGATCGACAAAATAGGTTCACATTTCTCTGCGTAATACAATTATTGTTGATCTAAATTTTTGCCTAGCACCAAAGAATGACCACGTAAAAGCATAGCCAGCATACACAGAACAAAATTCTAACAATTAAAAAAGTTTGAAAATAAGTAAATTATAACACACGTTTAAAGAAGTTTAAAAACAATACAAACAATTAGTTATGTTAAAAACATTATACAACCTGCGTTCTCAGTACACACTTTACACATGTTATGATAACATAATTTAACAGTAATGGCGTCGATTCATGTATACCAATTATTGCAGGCGTGCACAGCGTTCCGACTTTAGAATAAAAATCGCTATCTTTTTTGAATTTTTTATAACACAACATATTGAAATGAGTACAATGTTTTGCGTAAACGGCGGTGAAGGTTATAAGTTTTAAAATTACCAAAAAAGCTAGTCTTACTCTCCTATTAGAAAAAGCAAAAAACATCTGACCAAACACGGTGCACTATCATTAATTTTTTACCCATTTCCAGTCATCTGTATCAACTGACAAGCACTTGTGAAATGTCACTGTTAGCCGAGCACTCGCTTTCCCCACGTAACCTTTGCTGAACCCCGCTAAGCATTTCGCTACTCAGAATGGCCGAACATTCAGGTCTGCTGCTGGGATCGTGAGACAGAAGCCAGGAGACAAATTCACGCTGAAACAAAGCACACGTCTGTTCACTGTCAAACTGGAGAAGGGCTATTTCCAATACATCTTCAATTGGTCAAATATTTTTTGACCTAAGGATTTGAAATTTTAGCCTGTTTTTTGGAAACTGTCTAGAAAATTGTTTCAAATTGCTGATTTTTCAGGTCAAAGCGAAATCGACTGTGAAATTATAATAACATACACAGCTGGTACGCATTAACACATATGTTCACGTGCATATGCTTTTCAAACAATATACACTTAAATCAAAAACTTGACTTTAACTGAACAACCAACACTAACTAAGCGTAAAATTACTGGGTGTGAACGCGGCAGTCCTTGAGAAATATTACAGTAATTATTGATTTTAAGGTCGATTGTAGTCACTGCAGACGCATATTTATCGAAAATATTTTTCCAGTCGAGTACAAAAACCAAAAGGGCAAACCTCGTGTAAAATTTTACTGAAAAAATTTTGAGAGAGGGTTTTCCTGTAATCCCCACCATTAGCTACGGCGCTGTGCTAATGCAACGTCCACTGGATAACGAGAGCAAATTTTCGCGAAAATATATTGATTTGCTTTTGCGAAAAAAATGAAGCTTTTCATAAAATTGCAAAAATTTGCCAGCACAAAAACCCAGGTTCACAGTTAATAATTCTTTGGCGATTTCTAAACCCAGCAACGTACGAAACCTCCGTCGAAACAATTTTGACGGGTATGACAGCAAAACCGCTGTTGAACGACACTCTCTATTGACTAAAACCTAATTCCTTGCGAGGCTTGCTATGTACTTGGAGCTGCCGATAGCAAATAACAGCCACAAAAACGTAAAAACAGAACGACCTGCTTTATTGAAAATAGATCTGCTTTCAACCGTCCCAAGTCAAGCTCGCTGCGTTTTTTACTTTTATTCCTTTTTTAAAGTAAAAGTTTTGAAGTTAAAAAATAACATGTGACTGCTACATATTTCAAAATATGCAGGCAAGGCAAACCACGAGTATTTAGCTGAAGCACTGAGTTTTTGAATTACAAAATACTCTACATCAAAAGATCGGAAACTTGTATGTTCCAACGTTCAGCGTTTTAAAATTTTTGCAAGATGTAGCACACAACTAATAGATAAGAAGTAAGAACTTACTTCTTTGGGCTGACTAGCGTCAAATGAGACCGGAAATTCAGATCGTTTGGCTTTTTGCAGTGTCTGAAAATGAAAAATAATCTAGTTTAAAAGCACAGAATATTGTGCATAACCCAAGGAATTAAAAGTTTCTGTTTCACTACCTTTATTGAAAAAGATTGCGCAAATACGTATATGGCAAAAAATAAGCAAAAATACGTAAATACAAAATATATGACAAAGTACAAACAAAAGTCTTCCAACTGAGCCAAAACAGACGCTCTAACTTCTGTGAAATTGGTAGAACAAGAAACCATAATGATATATTATAACAATGCTGAGGCATCTAATCTGTTTTCCAATAAACTGACTAAAAACAAAATAAATCAACACTTTAGCATACCATAATTCGTTCCATTTCCGTCGAGAATACCACAACCATTTCGAAGAATATCATCCCAAGTGAATACACATCTACTTTGTGAGTGTACGATTTTCCAGCAGCCTGAAATATCAGCTGATAAATTTGTGCTTTTCTGGCCGGTTTTTTGCAGACAAGTTTTCTGTTCTAGTGTTTACTTTTGGCTTTAATGAGAAAGGGCACGCTATAAAAAACTCTTATTAGGGTGGATTTCACAAAGGTGGTTTTACTAAACCATTGGTTTTACGTACGTTTTGCATGATTTGCACGTAATTTCATTACGAAATATCGAATGATTAGTTACGAATTTCGTAGATTTTCTTAAACCATTGGTTTAACTCAGTTGAAATTTCAAACCTGCAGCACAGCAGGTCTCTGTTTCGCTGAAATTTCAACTGAGTTAAACCAATGGTTTAAGAAAATCTACGAAATTCGTAACGAATCATTCGATATTTCGTAATGAAATTACGTGTAAATCATGCAAAACGTACGTAAAACCAATGGTTTAGTAAAACCACCTTCGTGAAATCCACCCTTATTGTGTAGAAATTCACAGAAACCGATTTTGCCGTTCCTGACAAAATGCTTATAATCTAAAAACTTTGCACATGTACATAAAATTACACAACAACAGATTTCTGTGAACAGAACAGGCTCATAATGTGAAACATATGTTTATCATCTTATATGATAATATACAATATTATGAAAAAACTACAGTCAGGGTTGGCAGTCTCGGTCTCGGTCTCGTAAAAAAAACCGAGACTAGGCTGGTCTCGGTCTCGGTCTCGGTAGTATAACCGAGACCTGCCATAGGGTGGTCTCGGTATTTCAGATGGCACTTGAAGTTTTGAAAATTTTGCAAGATCAATAAGGTTTTTTTTGGGAAATTTTAAATTTCAAGATTGACTGCGAGGCATGAAAAGATAAACTGTCTGCTGCAGAAATGGAATGTCACTGCACTGGCAAATTTTAGCGAGCTTCAAGTTTAAATTTTGTATTATACACCGTCCCTAGTTTTATCAAGCTTGAGTTTCGAACTAAGGTTTGAGCTAGAATGGGTTGCCTGACTTATCTGGAACCTTTCAAATTCAAGTTCAAGCATATATATATATGTAAAATAGTCACCATCATTTACCAGATAGTCCTAACTTCGTAGTTAATTTGTAATTTAAAAAATGCTGGCTTCTGCAACTTCACCAAGCGCAAACTGAGTGTGCAGTTTAACTGAAATTTCTTGAGCGACCCCCAAGCTGCATGCATGTTAAAACATGAAGGATTTGAAAAAACTAGGCACCACAATCAAATAATTTTTTGGCTATATGGTGGTTGGGGTTGAGCAACAAGCCTTCCAGCTTTCCCCCACATAACTGAGTCAGCGGTAGAAACTCTTCTCTTCTGGTCCGTGATGGTGGCACTATTAGAACTTCTGATCGTAGCACGACCACGGACGATTTTAGGCTGGCACCGGAGTTAGGCTGCAAAAGTGCCAACTTATGTATGCAGTATGCACTACAAAATGCCTGTATTAAAACGCCCAAACACCCTGCTAGGAATTATGCGAACTTTAAAAAAAATCCAAAAGTTGTTTGAATAGCGGGAAAATGATCCTCTTCTCCGGTTGTCAATTACTCTCATGCATCCGGTCCTTATAATGATGGTTCTCGCAACCTAATGGTCACTTTTATCATACTTAATCACTAATTTTTCACGTTTCAAAATACCTAAGTGTCTAAAATTGATATTTTAAAAAAAGGTCTCCATGAGCTGGTCTCGGTCTCGTAGGTCTCGTTTGGGTGGTCTCGGTTGCCTGGTCTCGGTCTCGGGCTCGGTCTCGGTCTCGGGCTCGGTCTCGGTTGCAAACCCGAGACTTGCCAACCCTGACTACAGTATTCTAATTCTAACGCAACAATAAACCTTATCCGGAGTCCAAAACCCTACTTATCATAATATGAAGCTTAAGCCATCACAGAATGTTCATCCTTATGATAGAAGTTGCATTGACACAAACATTAAATAAAATTTTGATAAATACAGACTATTTCAAAGCAATGTTTCTAAAATCTAAATCAATACACTGACCATGATCTGTGTGAAAAGTAGTGAATAAATTGACTTTTACAATACCTGTTCAGGGCTCATATATAAGTGAGTTCCAACCCCATCTGTATAACTAGTCCGTTTGGATTTCCCGGAGGCGCTATAAACGGCACTGTTATCGCCTGGCTCCAGTTCTGAAGCCATCTGTGCAACCAGACCGAAATCTCCTATTTTAATCTGACCGGTAGAAGAGAAGAAAATATTCGAAGGCTGAAAAGAAACAATAATCATTGATTTGATATTAATACAAACAAACAATAGAACATATTTTGCATTAGTAAAAACCGAATTCAACAGTGGGAGCTTCAGTGTCGTCAACTAACTAATAAGCACTAGTTTTACACAGTTAACTACGAGTGCATGGGGTCGCGTTTTAGGCAAGCTTGAACTCGTAAAAAGCTACGTACATTTTTTTACATTCTGCTTTTGTCACACTGGAAAATTTTCTACGTTTCTAGCACTAGAATCCAGAAGCAGTTTAGATTGTTAGAAAGTGTTTTCCTCTTAAAGGACCTAGAAAGGGACAAGGTCCCATATGATGCCAAATTGTTCATGCCATGTTTACAAGTATCCATAACGATTTCTATGTGTTGACAAGTACAGGCTGACGAGCTATCTAACAAAGCTCAACTACAAATACAGTCACACGATAATTCAAGATCAGAGCTGAAAAGGGAGAAACTGCGACTATGGAACTACCAGATTTAACGTTGGCCGATGAGTAAGGTACCATTGACTGCAAATCCTGTCAATACTGACATACACTGACTAATGCTAGCGAGAATTCACCTTTAAATCACGATGAATTAATCCACTAGTATGTACATAATCAACAGCGGATACAATCTGGTGAAACCAGTGCAGCAATTGCGGTCTGTCTCTCTCGTCAGCTCCATGCATTCTGAGCCATTGTCTCAGGGTTGATTCTGAGCAGAGTTGCATTTGAATATAGAGCAGTTGTCTCGGCAGAGGGGTGGTTTGTAATTCTTTGTCTGACGTCTCCACATCGCCGGCCCCGTCTAGTTTATGGGGCCTCCGGCGTTTTCGTTTCAGTTCAGGAGTTGAATCGGGAATACTCGTAGATTTTTCGATGATCAAATCATCCTGATTAGCTATGGAATTCTCATTTGGCCCTCTTCCACTACCATCCTCGAATACAATGCTGTCGGATAGATCACACTTATCCGACGGATTATTAGGATTAATAAGGCCGGGCTTAACTGGGTTATCCGGACTAGCCGCAAATCCCGAATCAACGGATCTTGTCATGACAAAATCGTCTTCGACTAAATTGGTGGTCGATTCTTCATTTGATGTCAGTGAACTGTCACTACTACAAGAATTTATTGGAAAATCTTCTACTTCATCAACGGATGGTAATTGTTGTTGCAAAATTAATAGATCGGGTTTAGGCTTAGGCACAGGGAATGAGTTTGGCTTTGGCGTAGACAGCTCGTTTGAAAAATGGTTTAGTGTAGATTCAGGCTTAGCTAATGAGGTACTGTCTCCGCTAGCAGTTTCACCTCCTATAGTATCACCGTCGCATAAATGGCCGCTAAAACAACACAAGAAAACAAAGCAATCAAAAACTACAAATGCTGCACGAGTTTTAATCCCATCTCAATATTCTAAGATACAGAAACTAACTGTTTGACAAACTAGTACGAATGTATGTACCGAAAAAACGAGTACCCAATTTTTGTTTGTTACATATCAACAAAACATCAGAACCTGAAAAAGCCTGAGAAATCCACATGAGGTCAAAAATTAGGGTCAGATTAAGGACCTTCAGCAATACCGAAGCCATATTAAAAAACTCAACTTATACTGCTGCAAACTGACAAGATGAATTTTTGGGGTTCCGGCTGGACTGCACAGATTTAGCTCAATAAGAACTTTTTAAATTGAGATCATGAGAGGAATAAAAGCAGTTTCATACCTAAGCCTACGTTATTATTTGAAAATCATCAGTTACAAACATAGCACGGCTAATAATAATTGTTCACCCGCAAAACAAAGCATTGCTCCACCTTTTATCATGTCCACAGTCCACCACGTGGATATCATCGTACTATATAATCTTAACGATCCCTTCAAATCAACCTGCAGACTAACCAATTTTTCAATATCCTAGCATCGACCTGGTCCTGCCATCCGCGCGGCGGACACTCGAACCAAGCTTGGTAGTAGCGCACGATGCCCACGTGGTCCAGCTTGGCCAAAGCCTTCACTTCGCGCATCACTCGTTCAATGGCACGCGTGCTGAAATGCAATATTGCAATGTGCTTCAACACATGGCTATGATATAGGGTGCTTTTCACAAAGGTGGTTTTACTGAACCATGGTTTTACGTACGCTTTCATATGATCTGCAGATTAACGAAATATTGGCTGATTCGTTACGAATGGCGTAGGCCGCAGATTTTCTTAAACCATGGTCTTAGCTCAGTAGGAATCTCAGCAAAACAGAGACTTGGTGTGCTGCAGGTCTGCAGGTTTGAAATTTTGCAATAATGATTTGGCAAATCTTAAATCATATGTCGACACTCGACAGCTGGCAGATCACTCGTTTTTTAGTACTAAAGGACTATAAGGATTTATGTTCCAGCACGGCGTTAACTACTTATAAGACTTAGTGGGTTCAACTCTGCATGCACTGCCAAGTAAAGCAAGTTCAATCCACTCAGTCTGCACTCTGGTGATATTCAGGAATTGGTTCAATCTAACATCTAGCATACCGATTAATTCATTTTCTAGAGTACACAGTATGCGATTCAAAACTTCAGACTAAAATTAATTAAGTCCACTAAATCCGGTTAAGGAAAATTCCCCATTCTATAGGCGCAACCGCAAACGAAATCATAAAGCTACACAATCACAAACAACAAGCATACAAACAAACATTTGACTATATAATGTAGCTAGCATGTTGAACTTTTTTTAAATAAAGTTTCAAAACGTAGTGTTGTTAGTGAGCTACAGAATCGGCTTTCCAAGTTCCTCATGTGTCTTTCGTGCAAAAAACGGCCGTTCATATGTTTAAGACATGCAAATTCCGTTCATGTGCTTTTGAATCGATATAACTCAAAAAATATTACTACTAGACAGGAAAGCCAATGCCATCTGAAACTGAGGCCACCACCAAATTTCAGACCAAATGTTTAAAACAGCTCTGAGCATTTTTCGCGTTTTTCCACAAGTTAGGTTTTGGTCACATAGCTGGTTTTTGAAGGGGGCGTCAGACATACTTGTTAGGCACTGCCACTCGTTTGACAGCATATTTACAATCATCTAGTTTATTGCGGGACTCGAACACTATGCCAAAGCCACCGCGACCCAAACAACGCAAAGGTTCGAAATCCGTTAGATATCTGAAACGAAACAATCTATAAGTTAACAGCATAAACAAAGATAACAAAGTATGTAAATAACAGGTCGCCGATCAAAAGACTGCCTACGTTTGAAACCCCTTTTTTGAGCCCACTGAAGCGGTGGCAGGACAAATTGCAGAAGAGAGAGACAAAACAAGACGTGTGACTACTATATAGAAAAACGCATTTCAGATTTCAGTCATCAATTACAGTACAGCAAGAACGCTACACTAATTACATAGTCTCTACCATCGCACCGCCACCTCTTTTGCCAGTTAGTCTGTTTTTTCGCTATACTGCTAGAATCATAGAAATGCAACACTCAAAAGACTGTAAATGTAGTGTAGTTGTTTATAGTTAAAGGAGTCGACACTGGCACACAAACATCCAACGCAACCACAGATGTACATGGGGTTCTGGGCAGCTGGCTGAAAATGCATCGTAAATTATCAAAAAAAAACTAAAAACATTAAATTTTTGCAAAAAAATCAACGTTTGTAGAGAAAAATTAGAAATTTTTGGTTTTTGTGAGTACAAGCCCCCTTCCTTCCAATCACGGACAAGCCCCTGACCCAAACTTAGACCCCGTGTACATGTATGCACACAACTGCAACTGACCTGGAAACATATTCATTTTCCAGCAGGTCAATGGGGTCAGGCTCGGCCAGCGAAGCCTGTGATTTCACACTGACCATGATCACACCACTGCTGTCACTTTTGGTCCGCTCCTGCAATATAAAAAAGCATTTCATTTAGTAAATGAAAAAACGAACATGCAGACACCCATGGACAAAAAAGTCTGGCTGTTTCAATCAAGATGTTGGAAACGCACCCCATCTGTGTTGTTCGGTCCCAGATTTGGAAGACTTTAAGCTTGAAATCTTCAGAAGTATTTAAACATCTGAATACAGCTATGAAATTTGTGCCAAACAGTACAGGTTACGCTTTGTACACAGGATTAATGCAAATATACTAAACATGCTTAGTAAAATATATTTTAATTAGGAAACATACATACTAAACTCTTACAGATCGACTAGCTGCTTCCGCATCATCGGTCTCCATGAAAAATCGATAGATGACAATTTGCATGGTAATCAGTGAAGTTACGGTCAGTATGATGATTTCCCTCCTAAAATAAATTCTAAATGTCACGTGACACGTCTAACTTCACGCAGTTGAGTGAAGTAACGTTCACTGAAACATTCGCCCGCAAGTCGAACAATGGATTTGTTTTACTGAAAACAATTAATATCAGAGTGTTGACACAGACATTCAGTATTCAGACACTCTATTGCAATTAACAAGTCGAAATAATCAGTCTGATAATTAATTCTCAAAAGAAGTTGATCCTCCCGAAGAGATGTTCCACTTTCAGTACAAGTCTCCATGGAAGGTAAACAATCTTGTTTCAAATAAGATTGAATTCCTTGGCATTAAAACTCGGTTCATACGAGTCCTAGGGCCTTTTTACGCGGCGGCCTCAGCCGCCGCGTATACTAGATATTAGAGTAGAGTCTGTTACACAAAGAATTCCTAGGTCTCTCTGTAACAGCTCTGCTATCGCTAGCAGCTGCTCTGCAGTGCGCTGCTCTTACATTGAAAACGGTTTCGCTGGCTAGCCAGAGTGTGTGTGTGTATGTGTGCGTGCGTGTGCGTTGTGGTGTATTGAAATTCATTGACGTGAAATCATTATTGATTCCCATACTTATCGACAAATACGAAATCATAGTAATGCGTGATTGCGCGTGTGCAATTCATCATTTGTTGCTCCAATTTTCAGTGATCGTAGTATTACACGTAGATTAGTAGTTGAAAAGTAGTGATGTGGATCGGATCGCCGGATCGGATCGGATCGACCGATCCGGGGGTCGGATCGGATCGGATCGCTGAATTTGCCGGATCGGATCGCCGCATCGGATCGGCTTTAAAATTTCGGATCGTCGATCCGGATCGGTAGTGTAAATTTTGAGTCTCGACCAAAAAATTTCGTGATTTGACAAAATTTTGCGTACCTTCAAAAACTTTCGCACAAGTATAAATACTACTCAAATTATCAGAATGTCGGCTTGATATTACCAGAAGCGTACAGTTTATGCACACATAAGTGGAGGGGAGGTTTCTCATCATTGAAGTTGCGTGAAGACACGTACTAAATGTGTGATGTAAAATGTTTAGAAATATATCTTAATTGTCGCCTACAAAAACAATCTTCAACATTGTTTCCGTTAACACAAGAGTTGGGCATTGTTCGTTACACGCAAAATCGACGCGGATCAAAATTTTCGACCCGCGACCCAACCCAACCCGAGGTTTAACACTTGTGGGTAACCCACGATCTAATCTGCGCCGTCAACGTCGACCCACCATTTTAAAATACCGTACCTGATTATCGATCGTTTTAGCTGTTACGCCTGTCTAATTTTCACAGTGTACAGCTGTACATTGTTCACATTACTACTTACACATCACCTACTTTTACCGAATGCTACTCAAAGTTTTGTACGCAGATTGGTTGGAAGAGTAGCAAAATTTTTCAGAATTCGCTAGTAAGACAATATGCAGCTACCCGCGCAGCCTGAAGTGGGTACCCAAGGGGTGACTCACGGGATACGGCTCAAATTTTCCGATCCGACCCAACCGTTGGTATCCACGACCTGCGGTAGTGACCCAAAATTTTCAAGACATTTACATTTTCCGATCATACGTGGGCAGCTACCGAATTCTGGGGGGCGGGTGAGCCACCGGGGGGGGGGGGTGCGGAGCACAACTTTTCCGGCTATTTTTGCTTCGTGAGCCACCAATTTCGCTTGCTTCGTGAGCTACCTTCAAAACATACATTCTGGGGGGGGGGGGGGGTGACGGACCTGTCTGGGGGGGGGGGGTGAGGTTGCCTTCTGGGGGGGGGGCAAACCCCCCCCCGAACCCCCCCCACGCCCATGTATGTTTCCGATTGTGAAGTAAGATAGGCCCCCCTACAGTACTTAAAGGGATTTACGACAGCTCATCGTCGGCCCAGTAGCTCAAATGGTTAGAGCGCTGGTCTGCAGATCCAGAGATGGGCGGTTCGAATCCCCCCTGGGTCATTCTAATGTTGAAGCTGTCGTTCTTTCGGTAAGAACCCCCCTCCCTTTCTCGACATGGCGAGGCTTCCATGCCGAACTCCGAATCTCCTGGTCGTGGTCTGAGTGAGGTAGCGTTGGACTGTTGCGTGACTAGTCGCACCCCATTAGACTGCGAATCGGCATGGGCAGAGTGGTGGTGAGTATATGGAGGAATGAGATAGCCGGTTGTAGCTTAGCAGTGGAGCCGCTTCTTGTCCCGGCTAGGAGTGTGAGCTTATCAGTCCCTGGCAGTGTTCGCTGATGATGAGGTTAGGAACGACCTCGCGACACTGGCCTTATAGAGAATGATAGGGACGGCTCCCGGCGGCACTACCCCGCTCCTGGCTGCCCATAGCTTGTAGTAGCGGTGCACAGCCCAGGGAAACTTCGGGCCGAAGTTTACTAGAAGGGGAGGGATGTCAAGTAAGATAGGCCCCCCTAGAGTACTTGAAGGGATTTATGTACGACAGCTCATCGTCGGCCCAGTAGCTCGAATGGTTAGAGCGCTGGTCTGCAGATCCAGAGATGGGCGGTTCGAATCCCCCCTTGGTCATTCTGATGATGAAGCTGTCGTTCTTTCGGTAAGAACCCCCCTCCCTTTCTTGACACGATTAATCAAAATTTTTGGTCGTGGGATTGTCTAACTAGCTCTCATTCCAAAAATGCCATCTTATCATCTATATACAAACTCATTAAATTTTTTAAAGCAATATCTATACTCGTTATAATAAG